>APFE030095188.1:0-10221 GCA_000404065.3 Pinus taeda
AATTTTTATTTATCATTGTGCTTCTTCTTCTAATTGATGGTGGTTTTTCAGTAGTTTGGGGACCCTTTTTAACTTCATCCTTCTCTATTTCTTCTTTCAATGAACTTTCCCTTTTATTTTAGGCTACATTTCTTCTAACATTCTTATGCTTAAGAGTTTCTTACACATTTATAAGAGGGGTTTCATCATAAGAGTACTTCTCTTGTTGTGTTTCTTGTGCTGGTGAGTTTTCTTTAGGGTTTGAGAAAAACTTTCTTCTAATAATCCTGGTCTTACCACTAGAATCTTCTTTTTCTTCTTCTTTAAAATGATTTGTAATTAAGAAATCTTCCCAATTATGTCTTATGTTTCTCAAATGGGCCTCAATTAGGATTTTCACTAGGCCATGATGGTATAGGGCATTATCTATAGATTGTACCTTCCTTTGAATATTACCAACCATCTTTCTTAAGATATGAAGTAGGAAATATGGTAGGTTAATTTCATTCACATCAAGAAAATTCATCATTAAGCGTGCATGATAAGGGAACATGTTACCGAATCTTCCTTCACAAGCTATAAACTTTTGAATGATCAATACAAAATTCCTCCACTTATTCTTCAAAGTTGTGACTAGTATTCCCTTTTTAAACAAAAAAGTATTCATACCTAGATTCTTAAGGAAAATTTTACATTCTTTCTCTTCATTTTTTCTGTTCTTGAACCAAATCTCTCTGATTCTTGGTAATATCGCAGCTTCTTCTATGAAAGGCTTTGTCAAAACTAGCTTCATGTCCCCAATTTTTTCTTCAATGTCATCGTATGTCCTAGAGAAAGACTTTGTCACCTCTTTCTCATTCCCATCGAATTTCTCCACAAATCCTAGCCACCGTGCATGCTGCAACAATTTTCTGACCTATGGGTATCCTTCGAGAAACTTAACCCCATCCGTCTCTAATCTTACAATGACACCAATGTTAGAGAATCTTATCCGATAATTTCTCTTATGACAGGGTTAAGGAGTGGAAGGAATTCAAGTATGGACTGAAGCAGAGTTTAGGTTAGGGAAGTCTTGGCAATGAAACATGGTTGAGTGAAATGGTAAATGGAAGTATTGCGCATGAAGTATGTTAGTGTCAATATCTGCATACTTCCATCAGGAATCAAATCTTCTCTTTGCATTTTCATTTAATGTGTCCCGTACTGAATTCTTTTATCATTCCACTAGGTCATGCCAAATGGTCCACTAATGGTTGTCTTCTAATCAGAAAATAAAATTTTCCCTCATAAGGTATATTTGTTGACCCATCTCCATGTTGCATTCAGGTATGGTTTCAGTTATGATATTTTTAGAGTCAAGGCAATTGTATTTTCATTAGGTCTTAGGGTCCACTTCCAAGGTCAAAAGTATAGCTTCAAACGTAAGTAAAGGGTAGCAAAAATATGAGGAAGACCAATAAACAAATAGTGAAGTTATGGTTATTGTATAAAGTTCTCATTTTCACTTATGTAATTTTCATCTCAAAAAAATGTTTTTGAGATGAAAACAAAGTAAGTCTGCTTATATTTTTCTTTTGATGTAATTTAAGTCATTATATGAAATAATTTTTCCCAAGCTACCCAAGCATGTCTCCTTGCTACAAGAAATGAGCTAATGAAGAAATCAGCTCAATCAAAGATTCATCCACCTGAAAAGAGATAGAGAAAGAAAAACATTAGACAAAGATTTGAAAAAAAATGAAAAGTTCAAAACAAACATTATAAAGTGGGATTTTTCGTGGTAAAAATCAAAATAATCCTCTATATAAAGTTTCAAAGGCATTTCTCAAAGTTCATTAGTTCCTTTGCATCCTAAGTTCTCCTTGGCAAAGAGGAGATTGAGTGAAGGAGGAAAAATCAAAAAGGCGCATTTGCTAAGGGCGTTGTGTGCTGGGAGAAGGTGTTGTGTGCCTGTAGGGTCAAGGGTGTGTTTGCCAATTTGAGCCTAAGTTAAATTTAACGTTGTTGTGTGCTTATAGGGTGAAGGGCATGCTTACTGAGGGTGCTACGCTTTGGCACTTGCTGCTATGCGTTTGGCCAGAGGAGCCTGACAAACCCTAGGGATTCCAAAACATCATTTCCTTCATCTACTCAAAGCCACAAAGGCTTAAAATACTTGAATTCAACAAGTAAGTGGCTCGGCGTCTCTTTTTCTCCATCAATTAAGCAAATTGGCACTGTAAAATTTGAAACCCTACAAAGCTCCCTTGCATGCTTCCAAAATCACTTCTTTCATCAAAGTTATAGTACTTCTTATAATTTGTCACCTTCCAATCACCATCATTGTGTTTCACTCCATCTCCTCACTGTTTCACTCATCTTGGCATATATATTAGTTCCTCAAGTTTTCACCTATAAAGCATGGTAGAATACAGTAGTTCAGAAGAAGGTGAAAGATGACCCAGGAGGCCAACCAAGAAAGGAGGGAGAATTACTAGATTCGAACCCACTAATACAACAGAACTTATGGCATCACCACTTACAGTATCATGTTTTAGGCACATGGGTTGTTTAGAGTTTTGCCAAAGGGTTGAGACGGTGAATTTTCATCACCAGTTAACCAAGCATTCATCCTCAATTTGGAAAAAAACCATGTCACTTTAGCCAGGGTCACATTCACTATATCTTCAGCCATCATATCATAGGCCACTGGAATTCCAAATGCAGGAGAGAAATGGTTCAAGCAGAAAGAGCTACAGCATAGATTTTATGATCCATATCTTAAAACAAGGTTCATAAATGATAAGAAGAGAATTTTCCCTTTCTCTTATCTTTTGGATAGGTATGTACCATTGATGAACATCATCATGAGGTATTTTACATGTGCGGGCAAGTTTTCCAAACTATACTCATACCACATCAGGCTTCTCATGCACTTTGCCAACGTAAGAATGCTCAATTTTCCATATTACCTTTTCAGGAGTATTGACAAGATGACATATATTGCTCAGAAAAGGAATCCATCTCATTAGATGCATAGTATTTTCCATCATTCTCTTATCAAAATGATAGTCCTCCATCACTTAGATCAACTACGCATTACTTGGGAGGCCTTCATAGCTAATGAGATATTCAATGAACTACCTACTTAGCCAGCTCCCCGCATTCCTCCATCATCCTCTGCTCATCCATCTACTTCTTCTCATCCACCATAGCCTTCTTATCAATCATCTTCAATAGGTCATTCTTCACTAGACACCTCCACACCATCTACATCACCATTTCATGTAGCCATTTGTTCACCCACTAGAGATAATGACAGTGATGAGGGAGATGATGAGCATAATGACAGTGAGGGACATGATGTACACACTGAGCATGGTCATACTATTATACCACAGAGTAGCAGTTTGTAGCCATTTTCTTTCACCTATCAGAGGGAAAAGGGGCAGGCGTTTACCCCACGGAATGTGGAAGGGGCCTTGCCTTTGTCATCAACATTACAGGTAAAAGGGAAGGAGAAAATGGTAGAGGAAGTAGAGGTCAAATAACAACATGAAGAGCATGACATTGAAAAGGAATTTCTCCTTGTGGACACTAGTGATGAGGAGGGAAACAAATATTCTCAAGCTGCCTTGAGAGAAAATGATGCCAAAATCAGGGAGCTTGAGGTTAATTTACAAAGATCCCAATATGTTATCTCCTTTTATGAGTAAGAGAACAAGCAGCTAGAGGATAAGTATGAGTTGATGCAAATCAAGTACATCAAGGCAAAGAGGGATGTTGAGAAAGACAAATTTCAGCTTAATGAGGCTTATGGAGATTATGGAGAGTCGAATGATGAACAAGGACAAAGAAAATGGCCAAGAACAAGAGGATTAAAAAAGGCCTTAGAGCTTGAAAGACAAAAAGAGGAAGAATTGGGGGAGAAACTCACTCTAAATGAGCAATTGGTCAAGGACATAGCTGAAAATAGAGAGTCTTGGCTTGAGAAAGTGAACACACAATTGGAGACCTCTTGGAAAAATCAAACAGAGATTTGGAGTTGCAAAGGAATATCGCCAAGTATTATGCAAGGAGAAACCAAGTGGTAAGGAGCAAGCTCAAAAGAGCCCATGAGAAAACTGACAAATTAACCAAGCAAGAGGAGAGGAGGAGACTTGACATGCTTGCTGAGGAATCCCTACATGCCTCTAATCTTTGATTAGTCATAAAAACACATTTTTGTGCATGATGGATCATTTTTGAATTTGGAAGAAGTTGTCGTGTTTTTCAGTCCATTGTTTGCACAGACATGGAAGGCAAACACACAGCGCCATGGGTGTTGCGCTCTTTTTCAAGGCATCTAATCAGAAAAAGGTCAGAATTTTTGGGTTTCTAGTGATCAGTACATCCACCTTGTACTTTTTCTAAGGATTTTGAGGAGAACTGGTTGGGAAAACAGTCAAAAAACACCCAAAAAGTGACATTTCTGCCCTCTTTTTGGCATGGGCACTGCGTGCTGAGCAGTGTTGGGAGATTTGACTTTTGATAGGGAAATGAACTCCAAATGAAAAAATTCAAGATGTTATGGAAATTAGACAGGAAGATCTTTCCAAGAAGTTATTTTGAGCCTAATTTAGACATCGAGAAGGCCTCCAAACGTGTAGCTGAAGTTGAATGGTGCGTCTGGCATTTGCGCTGTGTGCCTAGCACCGGTGAGCATGTTTGACAAATTGTCTAGTTTTTCACTATTTTGTCCTAGTTTTCATTTTCACCTTGGAAAATCAAGATTTTATCCTTGTAATTAATTAATTGAATGTAATTATGATGCTTGTAGATCTTACTAGGGTAGATTCATCAGGCAAAACAAGTTCATGAGGTGTAATGTATCAGTTTGTTTAGGTTAGGGATAAGTCACTTTGACCACCCTATTTTCTTGTTAGCAGTTCAGATATTGTTAGAAAAAGCTCCTCTTCTCATGGATTCGACCCCTTGAGCTTAGGATGAGTTGTTTACAGTCTATATCTTCTTTTTCTTTCTCATTGTAAAGGGTTGGACTCAGTGGGATACTTATGCTTTGATAAAATATCATTTTGTATCAGTTAGAGCAGGAGATTAATGAAAAATGCATATATTTCATTGGGGTCCATGTGGTATGATGATTAGTTCAGTTTTTATTATGTTTTCATGTGTTAAAATGTATTGTTGACTCCATTTCATACTCTTATGTGAATGTACACAAGTTTGAAAGGCAGAATCCATAAATTTTATGCTCTATTTTGGGTAGACATTTCACAGTCTTTGTTTTCTTCAGTTTAGGAAGAATTCATGAGTTTTACATGCCCTTTCTATCTCCTCACCTGTCTTTTCACCTCATCCATAATTACACTAAGGTTCTGATCATTGTGCCTGCCTTGCCCCATCGAACACCCTGCAGTTTTGACCTAATTTCCTTTCCCTAACTATTTCGCTTCTCCTGGTCTAGCAAAACCCTTCAAAATCAAATCAGACCTTATGCTACTATACCTAGCCTAATCTCAATTTCTATATCCAGTCAATTTGGATAAGATCCTTATGGAGAGAGCCCTCTCCTAGACTAGTATGGTTAGCTACTTGGCTAAGCGTGGTTTGTGGTTACCCTGGCATTTCCTTCCTTTAGCCTGAGGTTCAATCCAGGTGATAACATAATGGTGACCATACTTGGGAATCAAAAGATCAGAAGTTAAATCACCCCAGTAGCATGTTTCATTTGAATTCTTAATATTGTGGATGATGAGTTTTAGAATTTAATAGGCTAAATTGGAAAGTTGTAAAGCAATATATAAAATTTCAAATTTAGACATACTGGCTTCTTGAAAGTACACGAAATCCAATCCAGATCCGAATCCTCCAACCATTGTTAGTGATCCTCATAAAATTGGGCGAAAATCTAATAAAGTTGCAGAGAAATCTATTTTAGCTGGAGAACAATCAAGTGAGGAGTTCATTCCTCATGTTAATTCACTCCCGGGAAGGTTAGACACTTTGCAATACATTGAGTTTGATGTTAATATTGAGCAGATTTTATTTCGCAGTAAGTCTTTAAGTTGGATTGATCAGACAATTGTTGATTCTTCTATATCTCTTTATAACCCCATTGAAGGCTTATTTTCAAACAATAGATCAGGGTCACAGCTTATTCACACTCTTGATCATTTGTAGAACCTTTCTTCAAACTTAAACACTTGGGTACAAAATAAGACTCATAGGCCATCTTTTGATTTTTGAAATATCTCCTTTGCATCTACTGCCACTAAAATTATCTCTCACCCCCTGCCTTCTTCTTCACAGATTGTTCACACCACTCAAGCTATCATTAATCCCCCTTTGATTATACCAAATATCCCAATCCTTGTTTGAAATCCCCCATCTCTAGTTATGGCTTCCCGATATGCACCCCTTGTTTTTCCTCAAAGTCCTTGTGCCATGCCCCCTGATTATCAAACTAAAATACATTTTCTTGATGGCACCCAAACCATCATAGCTCAATAGCACATAGACAAGATGAATGATTTCTTTGACCTCCATGAAGTTAAAATTGAAGATGTGATGATGAGGCTGTTTGTACAAAGTTTTGGAGGAGAAGTTCGAAAATGGTTCAGGGCCCTACCAACAATTTCTATCACTACTCTACCCCTCCCCCAGAGGCAGTTCCTAGGTCATTGGGAGGTGAAGAAGAATCCCCTTCAGATTTTGTCTGAATATGAGAACTTCAAAGGAAATGTTGGCGAGAGTGTGCAAGACTATTGTGTAATATTTAATGCAATGTGCAATGTTATCCCTGCTTTGCTTAAGTTTCCAGATGGATTTTATGCCAATATGGCATATAAGTTGCATGAACATGATCCTACAACTCTAGAAGACATGCAAAAGAATGTTGTGAGCGTAAAAGTCAACTTGCTGGCCAAAAGAGCAAGAATGAGATCAGTGAAAAGAGTGATCGTGAAAGAAGAAGCATCTACTTCAGATATAAAATTAGATACAATTATTCAAACAATGAAAAGGATGTTCGATCGGTTGTCCATCACAAACAGACCTAAACCGCAGATCTGGAACCCAAACGTTCGAGGGTAGCAGCAACCCCAATTCCAAATCAAGTAAAGAGAGCAAAAAGCACCAGAACAACCAGCACAACAACAACGACAGATTAGAACTCCCTTACAAAATAATTATGCTCAAGGAGTGGAAGAAGACGATGAGAAAGATTCGGTAATGAAACAAATCACTTCTTCACTTCTGATGCTATGCCTATATTTCTGACCGAAGATGAGGAGTACGCAAAAATTTATGACACTCTAAAGGATGAGGACTATAATTTAGCAAATGATGTTGTTTTGGAGGCCAAATCTGATGATTATCAGCGTGGTTACATGAATTCTTTGACTTCACAACAAAGACAATATCCTTTGAGGAGCAGATATGTGTTGGTCAATCTTATTTAGAAGACGAAGGATGTTCAATCAAAGAATGATCCCTCAAATAATCAGAAAAAGGGAAAGGAGCTTGCCGATTAGAATTCCAACAACATAAATCACCCATCAACAAGTATAGTTGCAAAAGAGAAAGACAATCAGAAAAATTATAGTGCAACGAAGGAGCAAACAGATAACAGGGACATCAGTGTCAAAGAGGTAGAAAAAGTCACATCTTTTAATTTAGAATGTTAAATTGCTAAATTGAAAGTGTCCATTCCTTTGTCCGAGCTTGTTAAGCATAGCCATTACAAACACCATGTGTCTAGAATACTGCAAATTGATACTTTGTCCAACATGGTGAATGTTGAGGATGATCACCCTAAACTTATTTTTGGTCTAGCTATAGAAGGTTAGCTAGAAGATAGCAAAGTCCCGCCCTTTTATTTGAGTCTTAGACTGCATGAGTATATTCTTCATAATGCTATGCTTTATTTCAAAGCTTCCCACAATTTGATGCCCAAGGACATCATGGAAAAGTTGGGTCTGGATATCACCCAAAAATATCATGATTTGTACTCATTTCATTCTGGTAGAGTTTTTTGCATTGGTCTCATCAAAGATTTGGTGGTTTCCTTAGATCAAATCCCAGCCCAGAATGTCTTGATGGACGTGGTAGTAGCTGATATACCACCTCGATTTGGTATGTTGTTTTCTAGATCGTGGGGATCCAAACTGAAAGGAACTTTACAACTTGAATTCTCTTATGCTACAATCCTTGTTTTTGGTCAATTGAGGAAGTTGTACCGAGAAAAGAAGATGAAGTATATGATCACTAGTAAAGAGAAGCCCGTAAATCATCTGATTAATGTTGTACATACAGATTTAGAGTCTTTTGTTTTGTAAAATGATAGTGGATTGAATGATGTAGATATTTAGCTTGTAGAAGTAGATGATGTACTAGAAATTTTTTATAGTTTTAGAGAAGTTTTTAATCAAGAAAATGAAAACATGACAATTCCTTCTGAGTAGCCTCCACAGGAGCAGAAAATCAGTGAAGAGAAGAAAAATGAAGCAACCAACAAAGGTAAGACCGAAACTAAAGTAGAATTCCAACATCTGGAAGATGAAGATGACCTTTGGATCATGGACTTCGATGGTGCTCTAGGTAAAGATGGTGCAGGAATTGGAATTTGGATTTGAAGTCGTATTTTTTAGCAAGACAAAGTCCCAACTAATGTTAGTGATTTGAAATTGAAACTACTTGAAATGCTTTGCAAGGTATTCGATTCAATAAATATTCATGTCTATATGATGTAGATGTCTTGCAGTTAAAAACAAACGAGTTTTGCAGTTGTTTATGACCCTTTTATGTGTAGTAGAATTAATTCATTTCTCTGTTTAACATACTAAAATAGATTTGTTCTGAAAGAAAACTCAACCACAGATGCAATAGCATATGATGAAGAAGTTCACCCCTCTTGGGCTATGTTGGGTCCCTATAATACTAGTGATTACCCCATTACTATTGTATTTATACCCCTTATTAATATCGTTGTGCCCCTATTGTCCCTATATTGTTATTACTGTGCCCCATAGAATCCCTCTATTATTATTTTTGTGGCTTTATATTATTATTGTTAGGTCGGATTATTTTTGTGGCTTTATATTATTATTGTTAGGTCGGCTGGGCTATATTATGACTCCTTAGACTCCTATATATAGAAAGGAGGTTTTGTCATTTGAATCATCCAAGAATTGTTCATTTATGTAATGGAAAATAGGTTGCTCCCTCGAAGAGGCTGAATTCTAAGGCGTTGATCTATCTTTTCTATCTTTCTTGAAGTTGGTTTCATAACATTTGGTTTCAGAGCTTTGGATTCTAGGGTTTCGCTGCTCCAAAAAGGTCATCGTGGCATTTTCGCTATAACTTTTTTCTGCAACGTTTCAAAAGTTGAACACAAAACCCATTTGAGAAGACATCATGCTAAATCGCAGGTCCAAATTTCAAAGCCTTTTGTGCTATGTTTGCGGAGATATGATCTAAGGAAGTTGGTCTTTTGGCAGACTCCTGAATTTAATTCCAAACAGGTGACCTGGGGAAAATCGTCATCATTTTTTCTTTGTGCATTGGATTGAAATTGCGTAAGATGTTACAGAAAGAGGATAGACTTTAGTTTCTTCTATAAATTTTTCAGAGCTAAAGGTCAAAACTGTGACTCGTGGCACGTCATACAAGTTCACTCTACTGAACTAGTCTATAATCAGGTCACTATGGGAGATTTTGCATAACTCTTCCTTGGATAATCCAATTTGGATTAGAATGGTGGCATTGGAAAGAGGACACAGAGGGCTACCAAAGTTTGCAATTTTAGAACTGGATGTTCTGGAAGTACAAAGATACATCAAAGGAAATATTGAGCTCCTACAAAGTGAAAAACAAAGGTGTGTAGATTCTTTTAAATTTTTGCTTAAGGTTGGTTTGAAAATTAATTTTGAAGGAATTCAAAGGGCTAGTAGAGAATTATTATTAGTAATTGATGCCCCAAGGAAAGAAAATGAAAACACATAGTAAGGAACCTGAAGCTCTAGCATGACTCATGAATAACAAGAAGAAATGCTACATGATATATCAAAATTACAAGAAGAAGTGCAACAAATTTCACTCTCACAAAAGTTAATAGAAGCTAAGATAAATGGCGTGGCAGATAAGATGAATGGCATGGAAGCTAAGATGGAGAATTTGAAGATAGATTTGAACACAAATTTGAAGACAGGCATGGCAGATTTGAAGACAGATTTGACAAATTTTCTACAAGAAATACTTACT
>APFE030095190.1:6761-55558 GCA_000404065.3 Pinus taeda
TTTACAATAGAGATAAAAATAAGAGTTTCCATTAAAATACCCTCTTCCACACGAGAGTATGACAAAATTATCCTTCTCACCTTTTGGAATGCCAATAAAATCAAGAAAAATAAGACACAGAAGAAAGACGGAAATGCAAATCTCATTGTCACAATCACCGTAGAGCGAGAATTAGCTTTCCATGTGGCATCATTACCGATTTATCCATAATTGATAGAATTTGACCGCTTATTTCAGATTGAATTATACCGTATTATTAAATTGAAAGGCATCTGGTCTCGATAGATAAATTGTTTTGTATGGGTTTAGTTTTTACTGCTTAAAATTTCACGAGAAGGTTTGAAAATGGGAGTTATTATTATAAAAAACTATCATAAAAAACTATGGGAGACATTGAAGTCCATTATGGCACATCAGCCCTGAATAAAGTAGTTTTCCAAAAGACCAAGCGTTCATAATATTATATACAACCATGAAAAGAATGTCATAATATATATGTTACAACCATCAAAAGAATCTCGTAATTTTTATTGATAATGGATGATAATTCATGAACACTTTATTTAAATTAATATTTATAGATTTTTATATATAAAAAAATGAAATAAAATTAATTTATAATAAAAAAATGAGTGGAACTATGAGCTAAAGCACGTGAACTTTGACGTTTTCGTATTACAGCCGTATTAGAAAAGATATGTCGTGATTCAAGCAACAACCTGTCAAGCTGTCACCGTCATTAAATCTCAAATGAGGTCAGTATGCACCGCAAATCTCAAATTGTACAAATGGTGCCAGGCTTTCTCAAATGAGGTCTGTATGCAACTGTACGAATGGTCCCATGCTTTAGTGGCATCGGTCAATGCCTTTTGTACAACTTATTAAAACTAAACTATTTTGTCGTATACCTTATTAAAACTTAACTTTTGGATGGTCCCAGGCTTTAGTGGCATCGGTCAATGTCTTTTCTAGAACTTATTAAAACTAAACTATTTTTTTATCCCTTATTAAAACTTTTGGATGGTGACATACAATTCGTAGCGAAGTAAAATTATTATATAATAAGAGTGAATTAATGAAATTTAAAATAAATTAAACATGTTATATTTTTTTCACAGATATAATAAGTATTAATAGGGATCAAAGGGATCAAATATTTTAAAGTAGCAGTAAAATATGGAAAAAAAAGTTTGCAGCTTAAAAGATTTGGTTTCTTTTACTTGCAATATGATAGATTAATGGTTTATATATATATATAATTATATATATATATATTATATTAATTTTCATCATTTGGCCAGTTGAATTGTAGAAGATGATTTACTTTAAATTTTGAATTCTAATCATGTTTAGTATATTTCATACAAAATGGACAAAAAATATACTTGAAAACAGACAAATATAAAATAGTGAGTTTAATTAAATTTTTAAAACTTAATATTTTTTTTTTCATATGTTATAATATATATATATGATTGAAATATTTTATTTAACATGGGTATTAGGAACTAATTCATTTTTTTACTTATATAATTCTTTTTCTCCTTATATACATATATTAAACTGATCTTGAAATAAATTAGTTTGAATAGATATTAAAAAAAAATGTGTTCTGAAGTATTGTTAAGAGGTATAAGAATTGTACATCTTGTTTATATCTTACTTTATCTCTCTCTAAAGTTAATATAAAATTACATACTTCACATGGATATTGAAATATTTTATTTATGGTTGAGAGTAAAAAGTGAAATATTTTTATAACATTTCCCACAGAAAACATTGTGTTTTATTATAGCGGAGTTTTTTTTAGATTATCTATATAATATATATATATATATATATAATATATATAAATATATATATTTCTTTTAAAAGGACACATGTCAACTCATGTGAGCATTAACAGAATCACACATGCCCTCATACTAGGTTGTAGAATAAGTCTTTCAACATATTTTCCTTGTAAGTGATCCAATTCAGTGATTTCTCAGTCATGTGTTAGTCATGTTTGTTATCTAAGATTAGCATGATTATTCTTCACAATTTTAGGTCTTTATAATCATGTAAGATTTAAGCAATTGAATCAAGCAATCCACTAAGAAACAACTCTCATTTGAGTGTGTTATTTTGTGATTTCCTTCTCTATCCCTTTATCGAATTGATATGAGAGCAAAAAATTCAAAGAGGCATAGTATCTGAGGTGTGCAATAATATATTCCGAAGCTACTCGGAGAGAAATGAAGTTAGCATTGTTCCTTTTGCACATCTGTTATCTGAACAATAATCATAATCATTAAAAAACATGATTGGTCATGGTTCTACAATGTCGTTGCATCAACACTACTCATTGAGCATTTAAAAACCCATTTGTTTGGAAGAAACCATCAAAATATTGAGAAGCTTCCACAATTGTCGTGTAGCGCAATGGTTGTCTTTGGAGCAATTTGCAAATCTAAGCCTGCATGAATTCATGCACAATACTGAGCTACCATAATCAAGTTTGTTTGGTGTACAGACCGTTGACTCCTAATGTTTGAGATTAGGAAAATTCATGTGAAAATTGTAAATAGTCAAATAAAGAAAATTGGAAGATGGAGAGACATTGGAAGATGAAACCTAATAGTCTCGCTCTCCTTGTATGTATCCATGTTTTCTCTTAATGCAAAACATAATTCATTCATGTAGTTACTCTCCCGACCTAACATGATATCATAGCATAGGCCTAAAATTAGTCTGTTTCTATTGTAACTCTGGCCATATTGTCTCTCTATCCATAGTTTCTGTGTGTTTGGACAAAGTATTGAAATATCTCTACAAGGTTTGGAGCACTGTGTTTGATTAAGAACTAGAATAAAAAAATGGAAGGTGTATTTGTGGTGCAATTGTCCCTGTAATGTTTGTTGATTAATCTATTGTGCATTCTCTACGTGAACTATGCTGTGAATTGTGCTTGGTGTGTTTGATTCTGGTTGTTCTTGCAATATGTTGTAGACCATGTAATGATTATGGTGTGATGGTAACTCCTGCAATTCATGTATGTGGTGTCACTTCATGATGCATAACGGTTCGACTCATGCGTTTTGGTGCAAGGTTGTTTCATTTACATTTCAATGGTATGTATAGTGCAATTCTTGTTGTGTTGAATAGTTGCCATGTATGGTGAATGTTGATTTTTTTTTGAGATATGTGTGGGATGTGCATTGGTTGTTGAATGTTTTGAAGATCGTGTTGGGCACTTACAACTCATTGAAGTCTTTTTGTGGTTATATTATATGTAATGTCATATTATATTAGTGTGTATTGTCTGGTGAGGTTCTCACATATGTAAAGTGTGTATTCTATGGTGAAGACCATAAGTATATGAAAATGTGTTTTGTCTTTTTTGAAGACCATAAAGTATGAATATATATATCACATATTATATATTATGTGAGTAGTGAGATATTATATGGTGGTGTGACTATTTATATGCACAATAAAGAGTGATGTTTTTTCCATTTACATATTAAATCAGTGCTCTACTTAAATATAAGATATCAAAAAAGGTTGTGACTGTTTTATCGAAAGAAAATAATCATTTTTTTACGATGCATTGACTTATCTCTATAATTGGATTGGTTTTGTTTGGAAAAGATAACTACCATGAGTGTTTCGGGAAGATAAATCACACCTTGATTTTTACTGAGTTATGGAAGGGGATTTGTGAAGGAGAAAGAGGCAATCCTCCTCAGAAGCCTAATTCTTAAAAGGAGCTTGCCATATGGGAGAACAAGAACATTAATTCTTATGCCCTGATTGCAGCATTCGTCAATGAAGAGATGAGTCATCATATTACTCCTTTTACAAATGTTTTTTGTGCTTTAAAGAAGTTGAAAGAATTATGTGACTCACACTCTGAGCTAGAATTTGTTCAATTGATTATCAAACTATTTAATTTAGAATTGCAGGATGATGATCCCCTTTCCTTAGCCTCTGAGATAAGAGCCATTATGTATGACATAGAAGCCATTAGTGTTAAAATAGATGTTCCTCTCACACCTTTTATCAAGGAATTGTATGTGTCACACTTATTCCCATTATCTTGAGTCGTTACAAGCTAGTGGTAAACTTTCAAATATTTATTTTGACTATCTTGTGGACAAGTTTGTTCAAAGAGAAAAACATAGTGAGAAGAATAAGACAGTTGCTCAGTCTCCTGAAGTAGTTGTATGCCTTGCACAAAAAGAGAAGAATCAAGGACAAGATTCTTCTAAAGGAAGAGGTGGTCGAAGAGGACAAGGAAGGATGAATGCATTTCCAAGGAGAAAGGTCTGATCTTCATTGCATAAGGTGTAACATAAATGGTCACAATGCTTCCACATGTAAGATCTCATGGAATAGGATTAGACAAGAAAGAGATGAATAGAAAGGAAAACCATCAATTAAAGGGAAAGGGAAAGCACCCAAGTCCACTCATTATGTTGTGGCACATTGCAACATTGGAGTAGTTGAAGACTTATTTAATGCTTCATTCATGGAAAGATGCTTAGTTGCTTGATTTAGGAGAAACTTGCCACATGACTTTTAGAAGAGATTTCTTGGTACAATTCATTGACAATGTTGATGGAGTAGTCTAATTTGTAGATAAGTCAAAACTCAAGCAATCAAGGCTTGGCATCATCAGGGTCAAATTGCATATTTTTCCAAACTTTCTTCTAGATGATGTTCTTTACCTCTCGGAGTTGAGGAGAAGCTTGTTGTCCTTGGTTCACATCCTCTAGCAAAGACACTCCATTCACATATTTCATGGAAAGGTTGAGGTTAGAAAAGCATCATATAACTCACTTGTCATGACTGGCATAGAAGAAGAAAGACTTTTGAAGTTGCAAGGAACCTTTGCTTATGCACAAAACTTTTCATACAGTTCTCATTATGATGAATGTATACTTCCATCAAGCCTTTTATGGCATGCTAGATTTGGACATTTGAACTATGACAACCTTCGTTTGTTGAAGAAAAATGGTGTTACTAGTTTTCCTACATTCCTAGGAAACTTAACCAATGCGATGCTTGCCTCTTAGGAAAGCACAACAAACATTTTTTTCATGATTACTATTCCACATCACATAGAAATCTTGATCTCATTCATTATGATTTGTGTGGCCCTGTGTTTGTTCCTTCTACAAATGGTAATAAATATGTGATTAAATTTATTAATGAGTACACCAGAATGTGTTGGGTTTATTTGTTGAAGAACAAATCTGAAGCTTTTGAAGCATTCAAGAACTTTGATGCATGGAACGAAAATAATACACAATCCCATATTGGTTCCATTCGTACTGATAATGGAAAGAATATACTTCAAATGAATTTGAAAAATATCTTCGCTAGCATGGGATCAAACATCAAATAACCATGCCTTATAATCCCCAACAGAACGAAGTAGTTGAAAAAATGAGTAGGACAATATTAAATATGGTATGCTCAATGATGTTTTTCAAGAATATTACACTGATGTTTTGGGCCGATGCAGTTCTAAGTGTTGTGTATATAAAGAATAAGTGTTAATCTCATGCTTAGAAAAACAAGTCTCCCTATGAAATGTGATTTGGTCACATTCCTTCGGTGAGGCATCTTAGGGTTTTTGGTTCCACCTGTTATGCCTTCATACCTAACGAACAAAGAAACAAATTCAATGCAAGGATTCTCAAATGTATCTTCTTGGGGTACTCAGATACCTCCAAAGCACACCGTCTCTATGATGAAGTAAATAAAAAGTTTCTAATATCTAGACATGTGATATTTCTTGAATTTCCCAAGCCTAACAATGTTGTTGAACGACAGCTTGATTGCTTGGACATATTCAAGCATGCAAAAACTTTCTAAGAGATTGATAATGAGATTCCACATCTTGAAGGGGGGATTGCTATACTGGATCAATTTGTGGAATCTCCTTCTTAAGCACTAATCCAGGTGGCTCTACAGAGGCTCAACACTTGAAGTTTTTGGATTCTGTCAAAACTAGGACCAGAGTGAAGAGCTCATCATCTTCATTCTAACGATGTAGATGACACTCAAATTTGACCTTGTATGTGCAATTTATTGGCAATCAAAGTTCAAGTCAAATGGAGCAATACTTTTGTTGCTAGCTAAATTTGGAGGCTCGGTAAATTTGGTGTTCCTCCTAAATCTGGTATAATCCACTAAAATTGGCAGCCACTAATAGAGTGATAATTTGGCACTTATCAGCAATAAAAAACAACCAAATTGTCACCTGCTTAATTTTTCGGTGACCCTAACAAAACCTGGAAAAGAGTTGTATATTATTAATTAAAAAATAGAAAATGAAAAACAAAATTTGATTGGAAGGCCACCAACATCACTTATTGTTAACTATATATCAAAAATACATATTTAAAATATGGGTAGGTTACCATTGGCAGACCCGCCAAATGAGCCATCGTTTAATATGGGGGTTGGTGGGGATCGAACAAGCCCATCTAACTGGTCAGAACACCTAATGAGTGGCCCCATCAAAAAAAATAAAATTAAAATACCATATCATTACCATATTTAAGAAAAAAAATACTAGCACTTTGTTGTGAAGTCCCACTAGGGGTGGGGTCGACCCTAGAAACTCCAACAACCCAACCGCCCAAACAATGAATGCTAGTTAAGATGTCAGCAGGGTCAACGTTGACATTAACACCTCAAAGTTATATATAAAACCAACTTTTTCCATGTAATGGGGAGGAGGAATGGAAGCAAAATCAGCAGCACGAAGACCAAGAATGGAGGGGTATCACCTAGGCACAATTTTTAAGGTGAAATATTCAAGAATATTTTGTAGAATATTCTAGATTCCAAGGGAATATTCTTGTAGTAGAATATTGAGGAATCTAAAAGATTCCATGGGTGCCATATTTTGACAATGTCAGAAATATGCCGAGTTTATACTCATCTAAACTGATTTTTCGCTAGGAGTTTGATGGTGCAGTTTTTTTCTTTATATGAGTAGACAATTTATCTCCTACCTTGAGAAGAGAATCTTGTGAGGAATCTAAAAGATTCCCCGGGAGCTTAGATTTGACCATGACAGAAAGGGGTCGTGTTTACACTCAAATTTCATGATTTTTCACCAGGAATCTGATGGTGTAGAGGGTTTTTTGATATGAGCATCCCATATTTAGGCCATCCCCAGATTTGGAGGTATAAGGTGTATTTTTTCCATGTATTCTTTTGATTTTTTTGCTAATGAATGAAGAGGCCTCCCCACATTGAGTAGGGCCCAGGGACATAGTCCACATTGGATGAACTCCGTTATCTAGTTTTTCGTGTTACTTGTCTTTATGGTTTCCTTTGATTTTAATGTTCTTTAAAGTGTATGCACATTTTGTTTTCATGCCTTTTTACATGCAACTTTGAATACATCAATGAAGTAAACGATACTGGATCAATTTTGGTATCAGAGCCGTCTTTGGCTGATGTGAATTACAAGTGTGAATGATAATGAGAAACAAGATCCAAAAGGTTGAAGGTAGACTTAATTGCTTTGATCCAAAAGCAGGGCATGCAACACGAAGAAGGAAAATGCTAGATCATGATTCTCATATGAAGGAAGAGCAAGCTTTTCGTAAATCTTTTTACAACATGCTTGACAAAGTGGACAAATTATTTGCAGAACACGAGAAGACAATGGTAAAGAAGGAGAAGAAAAAAGAACCAACAAGAGAACATGCTAGTGAATTCCCCACCTCTTCTTCATCTTCTTGTCATTATAACAATAGAAAAACTCATAAAAATCCTTTTTATCAAGTTGGATGTAAAGCTTTATTTTCTCGTGTTTAATAGAGAGTCCAATGTAGAAAATTTGAATAATTGAATCAGATAGATTGAAGTGTATTTTTGTATTTAGCAGATTGAAGGAGAAAGGCTAAGATCTAGTTAGAATCTCCTCAACTTGGAGGCACTACTCTCACATGGTGGGAGAACAAACTTCAAAAAGTAAGTAACAATGTGGGTAAGCTCCTTTCTTCTTGGTCTAAATTTCTTTCTTCTCTAAAAGGATAATTTTATCCATTAGCATATTGGTATAAATCCATGATAGAATGGCAACATTTAAAATAGGGAAAATGTCAAGATTTTTAAAGCTTCACAGGAATTTAGAAAAAAAAACTTTACCATTAGACATTCCTTTATATTCACCTGGTACTTTGATGAAGTATATTGGTTCTTTACATTATTATCTTTGAAATTGTTTATTATTGTTTGAACCCACTACTCTTGACTCGACTAGTGTGAAATCCATTCACCTTGAAAGTAGGGGAAAGCATGAACATCGAAACTATGCAAAGAAGCAAGCAACAACAAGGAAAAATGAGGCGAACCACTCTTGTACTCATTGTGAGAAAGAAGAGCATGATGAGGAGCATTGTTGGAAACAACATCTAGAATTGAAGCCAAAGAAGAATGGAAGAAAAGAGAAGATAAAGAAGGTATCCACCATGCAACAAGACTAAGAATCTAATTTAGAGGTGATTTGAAGGTGACAAATGTTAGATTTGCAGGTGTTCAACCAATTGACATGGGATTTGATTTAGCTGATGCGATGAAGATCACAACTCTTGGGATTATAGGTGATGGACCTATTGAATTAGGTTCTAATTTAGGCAATGAGATGAAGATTTCAGGAGACATTGAGCCAAATATAAGAAAAGAACCAAATATTACATGGCTCCAAGAACTTGAGGAGATCAACCAAAGAATTCAAGTAGAGAATGTTGAAATGAGGAGAATCCTATAAGAAGCAGAGGAGGAGAAACAAATTTTGCAACATCAATTACAAGCCAAGTTGCAACATGAAAAACCATGATTGCCCACTTTAGATTCAGAACCTAAGGGAATTGTGAATCCCATCAAAGTGGAGGAATTGCCTTGCTATGCAAGACTTGGTTGTGTCATAAAGGAGGTTGGAGAATGCTCCACGACAACTAGTGATCAATTAATGGAAAATGTTGAGAGCACATCATAAAATTCCAGTGATAGTGAGGATTCTATAAGAAGAGCTAACAAAAGTTCTCCTCACTAGAGACACACCAGAAATAGTCGTTCAAAGAAGGAGAAGAAAGTATAGAGGAGAAAGAATCATTGTAGTCATTGCAACAAGAGTGGACATCAAAGAGCCACAGTCTGGGAGCCCCATGACCATAAAGCACCTATACAGGAACAAGTCAGTGAAGTAGAGAATCAACTATAGGAAGAAGACATATTCACCTTCATGAGTGAGAGATGGCGGCATCAAAATATTTTTTGATCATGGCCACATTTGTAAATCACATGTTCTGAAATGTCTGTAAAAGTTGTGAAGTGTTTTCCATCACTTATGAATGCAACATGGCGATATTTTTGACCTTTTAGTTGATAGCTTGGGATATGAATTCTATTATGATTTTGATGTAAAGTTGACCATGATTGTGTTATAAAATCTTAGCAAGTATGGGTTTTTCTTGGGTCATGATTGGTCTTGTAATTGAACATGTATTAGAAATTAGGGGTTTGCATATGATATAGGTGTCAGTTTCATCATTCCAAGTTCCAAAGACCAAAGGTGAAGGAAAAGTAAGGTGGTGAGTCAAAGGCATCCATTGTGCAGACCAAAGTTGTAGTCATATTTATGCTTTTGGATGACGAAAAGCTCTTGAGTAGGAAGGAATGATCCAGGTGGCTCTTAAGAGGCTTGAAAATGGAAGTCTTCATATTTCTTTGAAACTAGAACCAAAACGAAGAGTTTGTCATCCTGAGTCCAATGGTGTAGACAAGACTCAAATCCGACCTCATATGTGAAAGTTATTCACAGTCAAAGTTCAAGTTAAAGGGAGAAGTAATTTTGTCACTGGCTAAATTTGGAGGCCTGCTAAATTTGGCAATCCAACTAAATCTGGTGGAATTCGCTAAAATTGGTGGTCACTAATTGAGTGACAATTTGGCACTTATTAGTGGCCAGGAATTTAATTTTTCCTGTGAGTCGAGCAAAATCTGATGCAATATTTTATATTATTAATCAAAAAACAAAATTAAAAAACAAAATTTGGTTGGCAGACCACCAACCCCACCAATCATTGACTATATATTAAAAAATATATATTTCAAATATAGGTGGGATGTCATTAGTGGACCCACCAAATGAACCACCATTTAATATGGGGGCTAGTGGGGATTGAACCTACCTGACTAGCTGGGAGACCTCATCACACAAAATAAAAAAAAATTAAAATACCATACCATTACCATATTAAAAAACAAAACAAAACAAAAAACATCGATGCTTTGTTCTGAAGTCCCATAAGGGGTGGGGGTCGACCCCCAAATGTCCAACAACCCAACGACCCAAACAATGAGTGTTAGCCCAGATGCTAGCGGGGTTGGCTTTGACATTAATGCCCCAAAGTTATATATAAAACTGACTTCTGCCATGTGATGGGGAGGAGGACCAAAAGCATAATCATGAGAACAAAAACCAAGACTAGAGGGGTTCCACCTAAGCATGATTTAAGAGGTGAAATATATGCAGAATATTTTGTAGAATATTCTAGGAGAATATCTAAATTCTAAGGGAATATTCTTGCAAAAAAATCGTGGGGAATCTAAAATATTCCCTGGGGGCAATATTTTGACAATGTCAGAAATATGCCGAGTGTATACTCATCTCAATCAATTTTTTGCTAGGAGTTTGATGGTGTAGCCTCTTTCTTTATCATAGAATTTGATTTACTACCTACTTTCATAAGAGAATCTTGTGAGGAATCTAAAATATTCCAAGGGAGCCCAAATTTAACCATGACAGAAAGAGGTTGTATTTATATTCAAATTTCATGATTTTTTTTCCTAGAATATGTTGGTGTAGATAATTTTCGGATTCAAGAAACCCATTTTCAGGTTGTCCCAAGATTTTGAGTTATAAGGTGTATTTTTGTTATGTATTCATTTGATTTTGTTGCTAATGAATTAAGAGGCCTCCCCACTTTGAACAGGGCCCCAAAACATAATCCACATTGGAGGTACTCTATTATAAATTTTTGTGTATTCCTTATCTTTATGTTTGCCTTTGATTTCCTCTTCTTTAAGGATTATAGACATGTGGTTTTCATGCTCTTTTTACATGCAATTCTGAATACATCAATGAAGTAAAATATCTTGGAACAAGCACTCCCTCCCCCTCATTGATTTAGATTTAAACAGGAATGCAACAAATTACAGAGATAACCATAAACACAAAGATGCATCAGAAATAATACTTCATTCGTTAATGTAAAAAATTGAGATATGCTTACAAATAGAAAATGGAAATAAACAACGAGGGCAATGTTAGCTTATCTCTGAGAAGAGATGTGGTGGCTACATGCCTCTGAACTATGTTACAATGAGGCTCGAAGACCTATTTACTATTGAGAAATAATGGAAAACCCTTAACATCCGAAATCCTAACCCTAGAAGATGAAACGCCAAATTGTGGGCCCTGTTTGGGTAAATTGGTACATCAATTTCTTGGGGTTGTAACTTTGGCACCGCATCTCCGTTTGACACGTACAATAGCTTGTTAGAAAGATCTATCTGAGAATTATCACTTTGGGAAGAGCAATGTTGGTTTGTGGACCCATGTTGCTAACAAATTTCCCAAAAAACGTCGTTTAGGGCCTCAAAACGACTCCAAAAGTTCAGGACCCGAAAAACTGCTAAAAATAGTAAATTGTGCTACAATTACGGAAACTGAAAAACTGAAAGAGACAGTTGTGGGGGTCTAAATGCGATAGGGGGGTGGCCACCAACATCCACCTGGATCATTCCTCTCCCCTTAGGAAGCAATGGTCCCCATTGCGTTGAGCTCCTCCATCAACTGAACTTGGTCCCTGGTGAGTTGTTCTGCTATCTCGGATGTGTCTAGTAATGGTGGGAAGCATGGTCAAGGGCAGTCCACATTGAACACTTGTTCCCCACTGCCTTGGTACTACTAGAAGGACCATGTCGGAGTGGTCTGAGCTTCTGATGGGCTCTTGTAAGGCATTCTTTCTGCAAATGTAACCAAACTTTGTCACCCACCTAAAACTTATGTGGTACCCCTGTGGGTGAGGAAAATTTGTTCATGTGTTCTGTCATGACTGTATTCCTTTGTTTTCGTTGCTGCATGGAGGAACCCTTCCCGGGGGTCATGGATGTAGCAACAATCTTCCCCTTACTTGGGAGTGAACCAGACATCAAAAAAATTTCCTAGTCTGTGAGATGAGCTTGTTGCCTTTCTTAGCAGTGATCAAAGAGGTGGTCGTAGGTGGGGCTACCTCCGATATCCTGTATAATGAATTATCTAAATAAATAATGACAGTGCGAGGCCTTGACGCATACACAACATGTCGCCTCCATAAGTATGGCTAACCTAATAATACATAACAAACATCTAGAGGTGTAACATCAAATAGTACCTTGTCTGTGAAGGGCTTGATGCTATAGGGAAGGAAACACTGCTGGCGAACTTTGAGATCTCGTCCTTCATGAAGCCACCCGATATTGTATGACTGTGCGTGTGGTGTAGTCGGTAGGCCCAACCGCTTCATGACCTCTACTGAAATGATGTTCTTTTGGTGCCAGTATCGAAAATGAATTGTAGCGGTGAACCCTTCCCCACTTCTATGAGTGGAAAAGACGCTCCCCCTCCTTTGGATCTTTGGGCTCATTTTTCTGGATCTTGGCAGTGGCAACAATGGCACTAGGATCCACATCAATGATCTACTTCCCTTTGCCATTCCCCTTTTTGGATTTTGACTCAGGGTTGGAACATGCATATGATTTTGAAGCCTTCAACTCGGCCACCAGTGACTGCTTGGTCCGACACTCACTTGTGTTATGAGTGGGACCCTTGTGGAACTCACACCACTTTCCTGTGTCCTTCTTCGACTTTGTGGTGTTGTTCTTTTCTTGCGGATTCGACGGGTTATCTTGGGTCAACCCACCTTGGCTTTGTCCTTTGTTCTTCGGATTTGCAGATCTAAAGTCTTGCTTCTTTTGTTTGAACTTTTGCTCGATTTTGACAACATATCGGTATGTTGTGCTGAGCGAGGAGATGTTCAGGAACTCCATCTCTTCCTGGATGTATCTGGGTAGGCAGTCGTGGTATTTGAGTACCAAATGCAGCTCAGAGTCCTTGATACCAAATTATGTGTGAAGGGTATGAAAAATGTTTGTGAACTCCAGCACATCTTGGTCCCTTCCGTGCCGCAGTGTGGTCCATTTGATGTATTTGTCCTCATAGCTTTTGACAGGGTAGTACTGCTCCTTAACAGCATCACGGAATGAATCCCAAGTGGGTGTGGCTGAAAATAGTGAGCCCATGCTTTCATCCTTCTGCTCGCAGTAGGTTTCCCCCCAGTCCTTAACGTGGGGCATTGCTTTCAGAAGAGAAAAAACAATCTTTTCCCGACTCAAAAATTCATGAATAGAAAAATACCCATCTAGCAGATTTAACCATTTATCTACAACATCTGCGTCTATTTGACCCTCGAAGATGGGGATTTCAAAATTTACTTGTACCTTAAATGGTGTGGCGTTTCCAGAGTAGCTGTTGGAAGCCGATGAGTCACCTATGGGTAGCCATTGAAGGATCTACGCAAAGCTATCCATCATCACATTCCTTTGTCGCTCGAGTGTTTCTTCGACCAAGATTTTGATAGGATCTCCTGCCTCCTCGTCTTTCTTCTCATCCACCATGGGAGGCTGTCAGGATTTGTGAGGCTGGTCTTGCAAAGGTTCAACCAGTTCAATCCCTAACTCGTTATATCCCGACCTCGTTGGGGACATGCAAAGAAAAACAGAGAAAAAGCAGATCGCTCTGATACCACTGATCCAGATTTAAACAGGAACACAACAAATTACAGAGATAACCATAAACACAAAGATGCAATGGAAATAATACTTCATTTCATTAATGTAAAATACTGAGATATGCTTACAAATATAAAATGGAAATAAATAGCTATGACGATGGTAGCTTATCTCTAAGAAGAGATGTGGTGGCTACATGCCTCTGAACTATGTTATAATGAGGCTTGAGGGCCTATTTATTGTTGAGAAACAATGGAAAGCCCTTAACATCCCAAAACCTAACCCTAGAAGATGAAATGCCAAATTGTGGGCCCCGTTTTGGTAAATTGGTATATCAATTTCCCGGGGTTGTAACTTTGGTACCTGATTTCTATTTGACGCGTACAATAGCTACTTAGAAAGATCTATCCAAGAACTATCACTTTGGGAAGAGCAACATTAGTCCATGGACCCATGTTGCTCCCAGATTTCCCAAAAAACGTCGTTTAGGGCCTCAAACGGCTACGGAAGTTCAGCACCCGAATGGAGGTGATGTAGATGATCTTGATTCACCTCTTGATATGGATGTTTCTTATGATTGTGAAATAAATTTGTTTATAGATTTAAAACCAAATTCCTTTAAAGAATTCTCTTTTCATGATGAATGGAAATAAGAAATTCTCAAAGAATATGATGCTTTGATAAAGAATGGCACCTGGAAGCTAGTTGATCCTCCATTAGGAACCAAACCAATAAGCTACAAGTGGGTCTTTAAGAACATGTATAAAGTAGATGGCTCACTCGACAAGCATAAAATCAGGCATGTGGAATTTTTTTTTGCATAAAAGGAAGGGGTCGATTATAAGGAGACTTTTGTACCTGCAGAAAAATGGGCTACCATCTGAACTCTCTTTGTCTTAGTATCTTATATTGGTTAGAAATTCCATCAAACAAATGTAAAAACTTCTTTCTGCAATGAAGATATGAAAGATAATGTTTTTATGTCCCAACCGGAAGGATTCACTGTGAAGGGTTGAGAACACAAAGTATGCAAGATTTTCAATCCTTGTATGGCCTCAAACAACAATCGTGAGCCTGGTATGAGAAATTGACTGAGAATCTTCTGAAACTCAATTTCAAACATTATGATCTTGATGATGCAACTTTGCTTGTCAAGAAAGTTGGAAAAACAATTGTATATCTTTTGGTATATGTAGGTGATATTCTAATGAAAAGGAATAATGAGAATTACATTTCATCCATAAAGAAACAGTAGAGGAAAGGTTTTGAAATGACAGATTTGGGACATGTTCACTAATATCTTAGTATTGAAGTAACCCAACATTTGAAGTTTATATTCCTCTCTCAAATGAAGTACATTAGAGATCTGTTGAACTAGTTTGGCATGGTTGAGTGCAATCCTTTGATTGCTCCAATGGAACAAAATTTAAAGCTCACATCCACTAAAGGAAAAGAATTGAGGATGCAAAAAAGTACAAAAAAATCGTAGGAAGTCTCAACTACCTCACTACTACCAAAATAGACATTTCATTTGTTGTTGGAATCCTCTCCATGTTTATGCAAAATCCTTGTGAGGGTGATTGGCTTGCTATAAAAAGATTTCCAAAGTACTTGAAGGGAAATCAAGACTTTGGACTCAAGTATACATAGGTGGATGACTTCAACTTGATTGCATAATCTAATTCAATTTTTGAAGGAGATAAAGAAACTAGAGTAGCTACTTTAGGTTATGTTATCAGTCTTAAATGAGGGGTTGCCTTTTGGAGGTTACACAAACGATCAGTTCCTGTAAATTCCACAACTAAGGAAGAATATGTGGTAGTAACTAAAGAAACGAAGGAAATTGGGTGGCTTAGGAAGATTATGGAAGATTTGCAGGAGAAACAATTGCATTTAACTATTCTTCTGATTAACAACATTTATTCAATAAAGTTGGCTAAGGGCCCAAAGTTCCATGACTGAACCAAGCACATTAATGCAAAGTATCATTTGGTTTGACATCATGTTGAGGCCAAGATGATCCATCTACCACATTGTTCCATAAATGAGTAGATTTCAGACATCTTCACCAAATTGCTTGGAAGACAAAAATTTGAAAGATTTAGAATGATGCTTGGACTCACCAACATCCCTTCAGATTAAGGGGGCGGGGGTGGAGCGGGGGGGGGCAGGATGTTGACAACTAATATTGGAGATTAGGAAAATTCATGTAAATATTGAAAATATCAAAATAAAGGAAAGTGGAAGATGAAGAGATATTAAAGAGGAATCCAAATAGTCTCCCTCTCCTTGTATATATCAATGTTTTCTCTTAATGAAAAATACAATTCATGCATGGAGTTACTCTCCTGTCCTAACAAAACAATGTAAAGAGTGATTGTTCAAGGTTTGTTACTGTCCATTTTTCCGAAGTTGTCAATTTTCACAAAACTAAAGTCGTAGCTCATTGATAAGCTGACCAACTAAGAGAGTCACAGTTGGAAGCACACTTGGGAAAGAAGTGCATGTTAAACCAGCGAACGAACGGCCATAAATAGCTTAAGTCGTGAAAACAAAGTTCATGAAGTAATGAGCAGGTTATTAATTTGTTGGTGAAGATTTTTATAGTTAGTGGATTTTTCTTGAGATTAGCTTTTCAAAAAGTGCGTTAAAAGTAAATGTTTATTAGAATGAATATATATATGGAAAGTAAAGTTTAATTACCAAAAAAAAAGTGATTAAGGATTATTGGAAAAAAAAGAAGAAAATATATAAGAAATAAAAGGAAAAAATGTATTGGAATTTGAAGAAAAATAAAAGAGAAGAAAAAAAGTTTTATTTTCTTTAAGAAAATGTTTTTTTTAATATTTTTTTGATGATTTAGATGCATAACATGGATTTTAGCAATATTTATCTTCCCCCTATTTTTACTCGTAAAGATTATGAATTTTAGGCCATTAAGATGAGAACTAGATTATAAATGGATGAGTTATGGGATATTGTATTGGATGGGTTTTAGGAACTCCCAAATCAAGCAGCCTATGATGGTATGGCAAAATACCAAAGAGATCAACTCATAACTAATAGGAAGGGTGATGCAACATCATCATCTCTTAGTTGACAAGGTTTGAATGATAGCATTATTCATAAGATTGTTGCATCAATGACATCTCGAGAAGCTTGAAGCATTCTAGAGATGACATACAATGAAAGGGGGAGCAACATTGATCAACATTGAAATAAGCCACAAGGGATTGCAATTGTTAATGAAGTGCTTGTTGTAATAGAAGTAACATGAGAAGTTGTAGAAGAGTCTGCCAAAGAAGAGGAAGATATACATGACAAGAGTCTACAATTGTCAAAGAGAAATTTGTTGAAGAAATTGCAGAAGATTTTGATATTCTAGAAATAATCGGAGACATTATGGAAAACCATGTTAGAGAAGAAGAACATAAATAAGACGTGGACACTACAATTATCATTTGTAATATAGTGAAGGTAGTTGAAGAAATTGTAGAAGAAAATAATGATTTTGTACAAGATACAATGCATAAACATGGTAAAAGGAGTGACATTGAGTATACAATATATGTGTCAAGGATAAATTGAAACCACATTTGCAGCAACAACAATAGGGGAAAGAACTTATTAGTAAATGTTGAAATTGATTATGAACTTGAGTTAGTTTTTCTTGAAAAGTGACTTGTAATGCCTAAGTATAATAAAGAGAAAATGTTTATGGAAAAACTACCATATTAACATCATATGATGAAACCATAAAGATAAGGACAACCATCAAAGTTGTTGAATCACTTGCAATACGGGGAGAGGTGAAAGAAAATAAAGATGTTTTTTTAACTTACAGGGATTGAAAAAAAGGTTAACTAGCAACAATTGAGCTATATGTAGACGCACAAAAGAAATTGGATAAAGAAGACAAGGACATATTGAAGGAGAAGAACAAAGTAAAGTTGAAGCTACAAAACAAGAAAATATATGCAAAATATAGAGTTTGGAGCAAATGTAAGAAAAAACTTGTACACCACGAAGTTGAGGACAACATGCAACATGAAGAAGTAAAACAAGTTTTTGACTTGATTTCAATGATTGTAAGCCTAAGACTTAAAACAAATTATGGTTGATTGTAAGCCTAAGACTTACACAAACACACATTAGTGGTTGAAATTTAGCGGAAGTGTTAGAGAATAATCTCTCATGCTAACTGAAGCCATTGAGTCCAATTAACTATTAGTTCAAATTATTTTTGAGAAAGCTAAATTTAGTAATCAATCATGTATGTGTTAGCTAAGACTAACTCTCATGCTAACTGAAGCCATTGAGTCCAGTTAACTATTAGTTCAAATTATTTTTGAGAAAGCTAAATTTAATAGTGAGTCATGTATGTGTGAGTTAAGATTAACATAACTATTCTTAACCGTTTTGGATCTTTATAATCATATAACCTTGAACAAATAAATCAAACAAAACATATATATTTGAGTGTGTTATTTTTTAATTTCCTTTCTTATTCATCTATGAGTGATTTTAAATATCTTTAAACTTTAATATTTTTAATACTAATGTTATATAAACCTTAATTTTCTTCCTTTAATAAAACATCACTGTTAACTAACTTTCCCAAATTTCCTAACCTTCTTAAATTTAATTAAAACTTAAAATAACTACCTAAAAGAACAAATGAGCTGCATCAAATGTGCACTTCACAGATGGTAAATTTGATATTTCGTTTTTCGTGTTCTATATGAGGTCCACATTCATGGTAGAAACCATCTTTATCGCACAACATTTATTTTAAAAAGTATCTTTATAATCGGCCCATGTTTATTCTAGAAGACATCTTTATAGCAGACAACATTTATTTTAAAAAGTATCTTGAAAATCGACCCATATTTTGTACACTCTGTATTTTATGGAATCAAACAAATATGCGTCGATGTCAGTGAAATTATTGGTCACGCAAAGACAAGAAGATACACGAGTAATACTGTCAGACAGAATACGACTTGCCACTCAATGATCGGCCCACAGTAAGGTTTAAAGTTACACTCCTGGGTGGATTTGTTGAGCATATATATATATATTTTTAAATATATAGAATTGGTCTAAATTTTGGTGAAAATAGTTGAGATCACAAAAACTGTATTCAGTTGTGTTTTATTATTAATTTTGTTAATTTTTCAGAATATTAAATGTATTTATAGATTAAAAATATATAGATTTTAAATAAAAAAATTATTACTAAAATGAATAAAAAGTTTTATTATTCAAATTTATTTGAGCTAAGTTTAATAGAAAATTGCAAAACACCTAATAATTAAAAAGATTTAATCTAATTAATTTTTTTTTGAAAATTATAGAAATTATAATTATATTTGAATATAATTAGATAATTTCTTTTTATAAAATCTAAATTACAGCTTATCAAACTTAATTTTCAAGATATCCCAATATTTTTAAAAATATACTGAATCTAACATAATTCAAATATATATTTATATATATATATATATATATATATATATATGAATTCCAACGACTTTTGACCTCTCCGCAATTCCTACGGCAGCCTCATTAGACGACTCCAATTAAAACTAACACTAGTAATAATATTGATGAGGAAATTTCTTATAGTCCAATCATATTTTTTTTTAATTAGTTCAATGGATGCCACACTAAAACCAAAAAGAGAGAGGCACCGATGCACCGTCCGTCCCGACACTTCTGGAGAACCGATATCGGATTTCATTTCAAATGCTTCCGAGTTACTAATCTGCACCTTTCTGTATCCTGCTTCCGATGCCTGTCTTCCATGTTAAAATATGGAGTCCCTTTAAAGAAAATTTGGTGCAAACCTGTCAAAAATGGGTTGTGGTAAATGGGCAGGCTTGGTGGCTGCCAGCTTGTTGTTTCATTTACTCGCTACTATTGCTTTACCAGGTGATTAATTCTACCTCTATGAACAATTCATGTCGACCCTCCTTGGGAGGATTGCTGAGTTTTCCTAATTTTCGAATCATTCTAGGAAATCTCGCTTTTTTTCTCATTGCTCATCGATAGTTTATAGTGTATATGCCTTATTGGAAAATATATGGTTTGACGTAGGTGAATTTCTGAGTCTCGATTGTGGAGGGAAAGCGAATTACACTGAACACAATAGAACATGGGTGACTGATAACCAATTCATAGAAGTTGGTCAGATAACGGGCACACACAACGGCACCTTTCCATCTTACCTGCAAAATCTACGATTCTTCCCAAAGCCTCTGAACAAGTCTTGTTATCATTTGCCTGTGAAAACCAATATGCGCTACCTCTTGAGACTATGGTTTGCAGCTGGAAATTACAGTGCGTACACCCAAACCATTCGATACTCTATTGAGACACTCAGTCTGTTGACCGTGAGAAACAGGACGATCAATAATACCCATCCAGTGTTTCGTGATGAAACAATCGTGGTTAGTTCTGGCAGTGTGCTCTACATATGTTTGATCAGAACCTCCAAGAGATATGATCCCTTCATCTCTGCTATTGAATTGAGGGTCCTCCAAGATGGCATGTATCGATGGGCTCAGCCAGGGACAATGATGAGTTTACAATTAAGATGTGATGTTGGTGGAAAGTCGTTGGTCAGGTAATCTCTTTGAAGTTGATATGCTTTGCCGAAGGAACTGTAAGTTTCATAAACGAGCTAGGTCAATACTTGATGGACTACATGAGATGGGCGTCTTTGATACTTTTTCTTATTGGCAGCTACCCACAAGACGTATTCGGCCGTTTCTGGGAACCCAATAATGTGGCCATTCGAGAACGATACATTAGTGGAGGATATCCAGTTGTAAATTCAAACAAAAGCATTTCAGCAAACAAGACCCCCGATCTTCCTCCAAGTATTGTGATGCAGACGGCGTTAGTAACCCTTGCCAATCGCAACACCATAGTATTAACATTACGTAGGAGCAAATCATTAGCTCAGAAGTCATTACTCTTATTATATTTTGCAGATATATTGCCAGTTCATAGAACAGAAACTATAAACTTTGACCTTACAATAAATGGGAAAAAATTTTCCAACTCTGTGACTATTCTGCAAAATTATTCTGCCATTGAGGTACCAATACCACTACCGAACACGAATACAAATTACTCTTTGGAACTGCAGCAGGCTCCTGACTCTGCTCTTCCCTTAATAATCAACGCTTTTGAGTATTTCTTGATCGTTGATACGGACCAGCTAACATATCCGCAAGATAGTAAGTGCCCTCTCCTTATAAAACTCGACATATTGAAATTGCTGATATAAGGCCTAGACAAGTAGATATTAAAGATGCCGTTGGTATTAGGCCTCACCAAGTAGAGTTTAAAGCTGCAGTTAAAGCTCTCGACGCTATCAAAAGCATGTTTGATATAAAAGAATGGATTTCAGATCCTTGCCATGTTATCGACTGGGACGGAATTAGCTGTGATAAAAGCGGTTCGTCTATGAGGATTTCTGAAATGTAAGCTGAATTCTCAGTTTTATGCTTTACTACCTTTAGTTGAAATTGCAGAAACTTAATAGTTTTCTTTGTTGCCAGTAATTTGTCCAGAAGGAATCTTACAGGATCTATACCTCAGAATATTGCACAATTGACCGCATTAGTTAACGTGTAAGTAAAATTTTACTCTTCTATTTTTATTTTGATCGTTGATTATCTTATATTTGGCCATCAGATGGACATGGGCTGTCAAATTCCCTCAATATTTAGCAATCAGACGAACATAAACACCTTAATATTTGGGAATCGAACATATATAAGTGTGGTCAATCAAAGAATCAACACTAGAGATAAGCTCAGAAATCAAGAACCTAGGTTTCTATATCTCCAAGCTCAGTAATCAAGAATCTAGGTTTCTATATCAAAAAAACGGTAAAAAATGATTATTCTATTTTCTCCAAAGTCCAACTTTTTGGACACCACTCTTGGTTTAGATGTTTTGCATCCATTCGTGGCTAATGGCTTATGAAAGAAACATAGTTGGTTTTTAAATATCAAATGGGAAGCGTCCGCACTCATCCATTCGTATTGATCACATTATCAGGTCACTAGAGAACAACCATCTGATAGGACAATTGCCCAATTTATCCAATTTAACCATGTTGGAGAGACTGTAAGTATATTCTTCTCATTATAAACCGTTCCTTTGTTTTTTATAAAACAAAGACTGATAATTATTTTAGTAAGGATGCATCCATTCAATTTACTTATTGTGCAGACATCTACAAAACAACAATCTGACCGGTACCATTCCAGATTGGCTGTCTGAATTCAAGAACCTGAGAGAATTGTACGCCCCTTTCTCGTTCTTTTAACAAAAAATATAGTAATATTTAATGTTATGGTCTTATAAAGCTCAATAACTTGACAGGTTTATAGACAACAATAACTTCAGTGGCGTAATTCCTCCGCAACTTTACTACATGCCTTCATTGAATCTCACGTAATGTATTTGTTATTGCTTGTATTCGTTTTGTTCACCCACGGATTCGCATTATATGATTTTCTGGTTCAGATTAGCTTTAAATTCGTTACTACTAGTTATGAAACGAATGCTGTGGAGAGAAATGAATCTGAATCGAGTTGCGTGAACTGTCGTTCGTTTGATGTGTTGCAGATACTCCGGGAACCCCCTCCTACGTATCCCGTCGAAGCCAAACAAGGACAAACTGAGGCTTATCCTCGGGATAACAATAAGTGGAACCCTTGTCATCGTTTTAGGGTTAATAGTGATTATTACCCTGGATCGCATGAAATACAAGAAAAAAGCGAGCAGCTTGGAAAAGGAATCCAAACATGTCGTTGACCAAGGTTAGGAACATCTTGATTTTACGATTGTTTATATGATACATGGTAGTAGGTGATCTTATAAATTATTATTATATTATCTAATTTTAAGATTATAGTCAAATTGATTAAATTAGTCTATAAGATATTAGAAATAAGGATTTCGACCCAAGTAATCCTAATTTTCGATGGATAAAGTGCAGGTAAGTCCATGGTTATAGTGCCAAATACAACAAAGTCCCGCGCATTTACTCTAGAAGAGATGACCGCAGCCACACAAAACTTCAGTCACAAGATTGGTCAAGGGGGTTTTGGATCGGTTTTCTTTGGTAGATTGGAGCAAGGAGAAGATATAGCGGTCAAAGTGCTCTCCCTCGTCTCCAAACAAGGAGTTCAGGAGTTCCTTAATGAGGTAAATTAGAATATAATATGGTTTGATTTTTGGACCCGATCTACTCTCATTAGTATTAACTAAAAATACAAATTATGTATAGGTAGTAAAATTTATGCGACGTTTCACTTGATGACCAGGTTGAGCTTTTCTCTAGAGTCCATCATAAGAACTTGGTGTCATTGCTAGGATACTGCATTGAATCAAGAGAACTTATGCTTGTGTACGAGCACATGTCTGGAGGGTCCTTAAAGGATCGCCTATATGGTAAATATGTTGACCAGAGACATGTTAGATTAAGTTGGCGTATATGATATATGAAATAGCCAAAATATCGAAAATTTAATTTGTTAATTGGTGTACACTAATATTAAATAGCCGAAGTAGATAAACTTATTTGCCTTTTATTTTTTCCTTCCAGGTCCTATTGCAGAACATTCTCAACTAAATTGGAAAACCAGGCTGCAAATAGCTTCAGATGCAGCTCAGGGTAACTCTTTTCCTTCTTAAGTAATTTCATTATAAATTTTTTCTGATATAAAAATTCGTTCTCATTATTTGTTAATATATTTCTGATCTCATCCACCTGCAATTTCTTTTTGAAGGACTGGAATACCTCCATATAGGTTGCACTCCAAAGATAATTCACAGGGATATCAAGACGGCCAACATTCTTCTAGACAAAAATTTCAATGGAAAACTCGCCGATTTCGGCCTTTCAAGAATGACAATTGAGGGGGAGGCTTCTTATGTTATTACTTCAGTGAAAGGAACCTTAGGATACCTGGATCCAGCGTATTTGACACATACAACTTTTGCAATATTCCGAGTAATTGCTACTTCATTTTTGTTTGAGTTTCTTAATTTATTTTTCAACGGGATGCTTTCACAGGTATTTTACCACTCACATGTTGACGGAGAAGAGTGATGTATATAGTTTTGGAGTTGTTTTGCTGGAGATCATCTGCGGTAGACGGCCCATAAATGTAAAATTACCTGGAGACCAACTGAACCTTATTCGATGGGTAAGCGATCCCATTGAATGCCACTGATTATAATTCTCAACAACGTATTTAACATCAAATTCTGATTATGGGTTTTCTGGTAAATTTTCTTCTATGCACCGACAATAATAATAATTATTGTATTAATTATAGGTGACACCGTATGTGGAGATGGACGAAAATCCTGCAAAAATGGAGGAAATCATAGACAAGAGGTTGGGTAGAAATTACGACATCAACTCCATCATTGGCGTTGCAAAATTAGCGATCCGCTGTGTTCAGCCGGAACCATCCTCTAGGCCGAGCGTAGATGAGGTAGTGGCAAAGCTCAAAGAGGCTATCAAACTCGAGAAGGATAAGGATTCCCTAATTTCGGAAATTGATATTGAATACGAAGATTTAGGTGCGAGCTCAGCCTGTTTCTCTGTAGATTCCAGTGCACCCAAAGAAGTGGACTCTGCTGAAAGCAGCTCAAAAATATCTCAACAACGACGATCATATGTTCACGAGATTCATACCAATACCAATATTGATAATTAGCAATGAAATGATATTTTAAGGTTTAGGAGATTAAAAATTGTTTGTGTTGTTTTTAGCTTTTTGTAATTTAGTTTTTTAATTCAAAGTGATTATGAGTTCGTTTAATTCTTTACTGGTATTTTTGAGAACAAAATTTCAAAAATCACTACTAACATATTTCCATAATTTTCTATCTATTTTTCAAAGCATCACATTTCAAAATAAACTAAATAAAAAAAACATCAAATTACATCAAATTAGGTCCACCTCTAATATCTTTGAAGGCATTACCTTACAAAATAAGTTAAATCGGTATGGGAAGTAACATCAAAATAGGGATCACGCTGCCTTAGAAACAAATAGAAGAACACAAACAGCCGATCCGTAGTCCTGAATTAATTAATCACCATAAATTTTGATGCGGAATTACTTAAATACTAAACCCAAAGATTTTCTTTTAATAATCTATAGCGTTTAACACTTGAATTTTCCTTATTATGCTATGAAAGTAAGAATTACTGTGTTGAGACAAGTTTAACTTTGAAGTGGATATGTTTGATTGATGATTTTTTTTTAAGTTTGGCTTTTCTAATTTAGTCTCAAAATATATTGTTTAAACCAAAATGTCAGGAGAAAAAAATAACAAACCATTCATAAATGCAAATTTACCTCTATGATTCATTTGTTATTTCCTGGTTTAAAAAATGGTTCCATTAGCCTTGTATTGGTGTATTGGTTGAAATGAAGGCAATTATTGTACTATATGACTCCAACCATTGTTTTTATAATTGCTTTCTTTTTATTGCTACTCCAGAGTCAAATATCTATGTATCTTTGTTCCATTGTGGATAGTGGATAAAGTTGCACTGTCCATAATGGTCTTTCCAGGTCCATAGTATTGTTTGTTGTTATTGATGTTACAACACTATTTAGATTAAAGTATCTTCTACAACACTACCTATATTAAAGTATCTTTGTGAATCATCGGAGTTTGAAAAATGAAGGCAATTATGGTACTATATGACTCCAAACATTGTGTTTTATAATTGTTTTCTTTTTATTGCTAATCAAATATGTATGTATATTTATTTTCATTCTAGTTAAAGTTGCACCGTTCATAATGGTGTTTTGCCTTTATTGATGTTACAACACTATTTATATATTTATGTGAATCATATCTTACCACATAGTTGGCAGATAAAATTGCATTCTTCATAATGTTGTTTGTTTTTATTGATATTATCATACTAATTAGATTAAAGTATTTTTTAAATCATTATCTTATCATGTATTTTTTTTTAAGAAACATGAGCTTATTATTGTAGTTCATTTATTTTTATTTTTATTTTATATATAATATTAAAAGGGCTAAAGATGACCCCTATGGGATTTGAAACTAAATGGAAGGGATAACATTCCATTGTGTCAACCACTCTGTCCTCTCGAAAGGAGGCTTGTTGTTATAAAGTAATGGGAAAGAGAATTTTGGTGTCTGAGGTATGGTTACCATATTCATGGGTAGTGTTGAGTCACCATATCTGGTGTTACCTCTTTTACTTGGATTACGAGAATGTCTTAAATTCAACAAAGAGATCTTTGCAAGTGTGTGAAAAAATTCTTGATGTTCTTTATGGAAACAAGGCTGATCTAGAAATAGGTTAGTGAAATCCAAGAAAATTAATGTTCATAGAAATAAGAACTTTGAAAAGAAATTCCTCTATATGGCACGTGCTCTCTTAAGGTATTGAAAACATATTATTGAAGAACAATGACCTGAAAAATGTATTTTACTTGTGGGGAATATTTGGCTTCAATTCTTTAGTAGAACATGGTTGATTTAGCTATCCTTTATATGTTAAAATATGTTTTAATTCCACTTGCTGCTAGCCATATTTGTGGTCCTTGATGTGTTCTTTGGGACTTCTTTTTTTATACTTTGTTTAAGTTTTTAGAAATAGATAAATGTAGAGAAAAATCCAAATAACATTCTAGCTTAGTTATAGTTTGATGGTTATTCTTTTCTCAATAGAATATTAAGATCATAAAACCTATGCTTGTGAAAAAATAGAAGGTATATTGGTATAGAGCACTTAAAGACCTAACATTGATTGACACATTAAGAAGTAAGATTCATTTTCCATTGCACTATCATATGACTTCTTAATTGTAGGGGACATAGAGAAAGAAGCCAAATAATCAATCCTCAGTACAGGTTACATAGAAAACATAAGCCATGTATCCATTTTAAATACTAGGAATAGAAATATAGAGTTCAAAAGTTATTTAGCTTAGGGATGGTAGAGATAGAGAAGAACCTTGAGACATAATGTTTCCAACTATTGGTACTTAATGGTATGTTAATTCTACAAGAAGAAATGTCATAAAAAAATATCTTACTAGAAGAAATAATTCACATGCCACATCTATCTTGCTTTTTAAGGAGGAATGTAAAGAAGACTTCCATAATCCAACAAAAAATTAAAGGCACATGGAGAGGTGGATGGTTTCAAATAGTGTATGTAGCAACCACAAGAAATTTTTGAATAGTCTGTTTGAAACCTTGAACACTATTGAAAGGGGGATGGTGAATCAGTGTTGTAACTTATGACCAACTTATACAAATTTTAACCCCTTTTATTTTCAACCGTTGAATCATGCATGAAATTAGTAACACATCACAATGTATTAGTAGAAGTTAGCATGTGTATAACCAACAAAAAAAATGAGCATATAACCATGAGACCAACAATGCATAAACCATAAACGATCACAACACATCGATAAGCACATCATGCAAGGACACCATATGTAAGGTGGAAACCATAAGGGTAAAAACCATTGTTGATAGATAGTCATTGTTGTTGTCTCTTCTATTATGTAAAAATGATTTTACATCTAATTCATTGGACACCACTAGTGTGAGAGCCACAACTTACTAATAATGCGAGCTACTACTCAATCCAAACAACAACTTCTATGAACTTTGTAGGCCACTAGCAGTAGGAAGACACCACTGCCTCGACAATGTAGGGAACCACCCGCTAGAAGCCACTACTCCCAATAAGTCTCGCCTAGCCACCACTGGACTATTCAACCACCATTGGATGGAAGCCACCACTCCTAAGTTATCAAACCACTACCTGAAGGATGCCACTACACCATAAATATGCAAGTTACCACTTGCTCACTAAAACCCCCAGCCTTCAACACATCTCATAAACCTCATTTCATTTATATTCAAACTATGGCCCAAATCATATGCATACGAAGAAACAATAAGCTTTGTTTCATCTCATTTTCATGCTGGACTCACAACATACAATGAGCACATCAACGAAATATTGTATCTCCAACACATTCTCTTCACCATAACTAATCTGATCACAAACAACCAACAAAATACCTAAAATTCCAACAATAGGTACTGTGTTCATGCCACCTGATTGCTACCTTATTCGTAGTGTGATGGGACATGTGGAGCATATGACGTGTCAAAATTGGATTGATGTTGTTAGGTCCCTATAATACTAGTGTATTCCCTTATTATTATTGTCATAATGGCCCCTTATTGTTATCGTTGTGCCCATGTTGTCCCCATATTGTTATTATTATGCCCCATAGAAGCCCACTATTGTTATTGTTGTGCTCTTACATTATTATTGTCATGTCGACTCTCATTATATTGTGACCCCTTAGACTCCTATATATAAAAATGAGGGTTTTTCATTTGAATCATCCAATAATTGTTCATTTGTGTAATGTAAAGGAGGTTGACCCCTTGAAGAGGCTAATTTTTAAGTACTTGATCTCTCTTTTCTTCTATTTTGTGAGTTGGTTGCATAACATTTGGTATCAAAGGCTTTGGATTCTAGGGTTTCGCTTCTTCAAAAAGGTCATCGTGGAATTTTCGTTATAAAATTTTTCTACGAAGCTTCAGAAGCTTTAAAAAAAACCCTAGTTGAGAAGAAATCGGGATAAATGTCGTGGCTAAATTTCAGATCTTGGTTTGCTATATTTTCAGAGATATGATCTGAGGAAGTTAAGGTTTTTGCAAGCTCCTGAAGTCCATCTCAAACAAGTGACCTTGGGAAAATCATCATAATTTTCTCTCTGAGCATAGGATTCAAATTTTTTAAAAATTGAGAAAAAGCGCACAAACTATAGTTGGTTGGTATCGTTTTTAGGGCCAAAGGTCGAAACAGTGACACATGGCACTTCATACAAGTTCGATCTACTGAACCAGTCTATAATCAAGTCATCGTGGGAGATTTGACATGAATATTTCTTGGAGAATCCAATCTTGATCAGAGTTGTGGTGTTGGAAAGATGATGTAAAGGGATATCACAAAATGAAATTTTAGACCCTGTAGATCTGAAATTAGAGAGATACAATAGATTCAATATAGAGCTCCTACAAAGCGAAAAAATGTGTGTAGTATTTTTAAAAAATTACATAAGTTTGTTTTGAAAAATTAGTTTGAAGTGATTCAAAGGTCACAGTGAAGCGTAATTATCATTAATTGATGCCCCGAAGAAATAAAATGGAAACACCTAGTAAGAAACTTGAAATATCTAGCATGAATCATGAAGAATAGGAAGAAATGCAACATGATATATCAAAATTATGAGACGAAGTGCAACAAATTTCACTCTCACAAATAGTAACAGAAGCTAAGATGGATGGTTTAAAGAAAGGCATGGAAGCTAATATGAATGGCATGGAAGCTAAGATGAATGGTATGGAAGCTAAGATGGATGACGTGGAAGCTAAGATGGATGATTTAGAAGTAAACATTGAAGATTTGAAGAAAGACATGGAAGGTTTGAAAGGGGGCTTGGCAAAGTTGCCACAAGAATTGCTTCCTAATGGTGAAAAGGTAGTAGAGGAAACTCATGATGAGAACAAAAGAAATGTTAATCATGATTTCATAGAATATAACATTGGATTGAAGACCCACCATGTTCCAAAGATCGTTAAGGGGAATTTTGATGGCAAGGATCTCGTAACATGGATACTACAAATGGAACAACATTTCGATCTCCATAACGTGCAAAACACATAAAAGGTACCTGTTGCAACTTTATATTTGGAAGCCAATCATTTTGTATGGTATCAAAGGCTTTGCTCTCGTAAAAAAATTGTCACTATTAGTTTTTATGGAGGAAATGATAGCACAGTATGAAGATACAAAAAGCAACACCTTCTTTAGACAATTTATGAATCTCAAACAAAAGGGTACAATGGTGAAGCACATTGAGGACTTCCAAAAATTGAATATAAGAGTAAAAGATATTCCAGAGGAGCATAGGATTAATGTGTTAATAGGGACTTTAAAGGATAACATCCAACATGAGGTTCACCTTTGGGAACTTGATTCATTGGAGAAGGAATTCAGGTTGGCAAGAAAAACTGAAAGAAAAATTATGGCAACAAGGAAGTCTACCACTCACAACTATAAAGATGGAAGTATTGCTGCTCCTAGCCTTCCACAACCTACAAGGTTGACACCTCAAAAATTGGAAGAAAAAATAGCAAATGAGTTTTGTTACAATTGTGATAGAAAATACACTAAAGTTCATAAGTGTGCTGAGAATAAATTATTTTACATAGATTGCAAAGAGGAGGAAGAAAAGGAACAAGAAACATCAAAATAAGAGGATATACACTAGGAACTAACCCTATAGAAAGAAGAAATGAATCCGACAATATCTTGTAATGAATTGGCATGAGTTACCACTCCTCAAACTCTCAAGATAAAAGGAAATATCAAGAAGAAAAAAGTAATAGTTTTTATTGATTCAGGTAGTACCCATAATTTTATTCATTGTAAGATAGCCAAGGAATTGAATTAATTCCTATATCCAACACTAGAGTGTCAAGTAATGGTTTCAAATGGAGGAATCATAAATTGCTCTGGAAAGTGCCATAATATCAAGCTATCCATGGGAGAATATGTATTGAATAGTTCATTGCTTTCCATTCCAATGGGTGGTGCTGATGTTGTAGCAAGCGTTTAATGGCTACAATCTTTGGGTAAGATAGCTTTTCATTTTCAAGAATTTTTCTTGAATTTTTTTGCGAAGGAAAGGAAATTGAATTAAGGGGTATCACAAGGAAACCGGGAAAGATAATCAGCTCTAACACCATGAAAAATCTTCTAAAGAAAGAACAACGGGGCGTAATTACACAATTATGTTCACTAGTAGTTCCCACATTGAAATTATCTATTTCTCTAGATCTCCAAAAAGTTTTGGACAATCATTCCGAGGTATTTGATACTCCCAAAGGCCTCCCACCTATTCATGTTCATGATCATGCTATTCATTTGATTCCAAGAAGTGTTCCTCCAAACATCAGGCCTTACAAATATCCATATTCCCAAAAGACTTAAATTGAACGTATGGTTGTAGAAATGCTAGAGGCTGGTATAATTCAACCTAGTCAAAGTTCTTTCTCTGCTCCAATAGTATAGGTGCACAATAAGGATGGATCATGGCACATGTGTTTATATTATAGGGAGCTCCACAAGCTCACTATTAAACATAAATTTCCCATTCCTGTCATTGACGAATTATTGGATGAATTACATGGAGAAATTTACTTCACCAAGTTGGATCTTTTTTCAGGATATCATCAAATCAGAATGAAGACTGAAGGCATTCCAAAAGAAACATTTAGAAATCATGAGGGTCATTATGAAATTTTGGTCATGCCTTTTGGTCTTACCAGTGCACCTTCTACATTTCAAGGTTTGATGAATTCCATTTTCAAACCCTTCCTAGAAAATTTGTGTTAGTATTTTTTCATGATATACTAATCTACAACAAGTCTTGGAAGGATGATGTTGAACATGTTGACAAGGTGCTACAACTATTGGAGGAGAAAACAATTATATGCAAAAAGATCCAAATGTTTCTTTGGAGTACAAGAGGTGGAATATCTGGGTCATATTGTATCTCATGAAGGAGTTAAGGTAGACCTAGCAAAATTAAATCCATTAAGGAATGGGAAATCCCCACATCCATAAAGCATCTGCGAGGATTTCTCGGGTTGATAGGGTATTATTGCAAGTTTGTTAAGAATTATGGGAGAATAGCGGCACCTCTAACAACATTACTAAAGAAAGATCCATTTTCTTGGAATCTAGAAGCAACAAAGGCCTTTGAACATCTTAAAGAGACAATGTGACAAGCACCGGTCTTAGCTACTCTAGACTTTACAAAAACCTTTATTGTGGAATGTGATGCCTCAAGAAATGGAGTTGGCATTGTTTATGAGAAGGAAATATTGGCAATACTACATGCACTCAATAAATGGTGACCTTCCCTAATGGGAAGACACTTCAAGGTAAAAGCAGATCATGATAATCTTGAATAATTTTTAGAACAAAGAGAATCTTTAGAAGAGCAGCAAAAATGGGTCACAAAGATGCTGGGTTATGTCAGACCAGCAGGTAACTCCTCAAATCATAACTCTATATATTATTCATTCATGTTGTTCATCATTATATACAAGAGGGAGTGATTGTTCGGTTCATTTTTCGATGACTCTCTATCTTCTCTATTATTTATTTACATTAATTACAATTGTTCACTCAATCCCTATGATTAGGTGTCAACATCCCCCCCTTAATCTAAAGGGATGTTGGTGAGTCCAAGCATCATTTTGAATCTTTCAAGCTTTTCTCTTCCAAGTGCTTTGGTGAAGATGTCTTCAATTTGCTCATTAGTGGAACAATGGCAGAGATGGATTGTTTTGGCCTCAACATGATGTCAAATAAAATGATATTTAGTATTGATGTGCTTTGTTCAATCATGGAACTTTGGGTTCTTGGCTAACTTTATTACAGAGGTATTATCAATCATGAGTGGAGTCGATTGCATTTGTTTTACTTGCAAATCTTCAAGAATTTTCCTGAGCCACACAATTTCTTTTGTTGCCTCAGTTGTTACGACATATTCTGCCTCAATTGTGGAATCTGCTGGAACTGATTATTTGTGTGATCTCCAGGAGACAACTCCTGATCCAAGACTCATAGCATAACTTGAACTAGATACCCTAGTTTCTTTGTCACCACCAAAGTCTGAATCAGAGTATCCAATCAAGTTGAAGTTACTCACCTGTGTATACTTGATTCCAAAGTCTTGAGTTCCCTTCAAGTACTTTAGAACTCTTTTTGCAGCAGACCAATGTCCCTCACAAGGCTTTTGCATAAATCTAGAGAGGATTCCAATAGCAAACGAAATGTCTAGTCTGGTAGTAGTTTGGTAGTTGAGACTTACTACAAGCTGTCTATACTTTGTTGCATCCTCAAATTCTTTTCCTTCAATGGATGTGAACTTTAAGTTTTGTTCAATTGGAGTAGTCATAGGATTGCATTCAGTCATGCCAAACCTGTTCAACAGATCTCCAATGTACTTCTTTTGAGAAAGGAATATTGACTTCGGATGTTGAGTTACTTCAATACCAAGATAGTAATGAACATAGTCCAAATCAAACATTTCCAAACCTTTCTTCAATTCCTTCTTTATGGATGCAATGTTGTTTTCATTGTTCCCCGTTATCAAAATATCATCTACGTATACAACAAGATATACAATTGTTTTTCCAACCTTCTTGAGAAACAAAGTTGCATCATCAAGATCATAATGTTTGAAATTGAGTTTCAGAAGATGCTCAGTTAGTTTTGCATACCAGGCTCGCGGTGCTTGTTTAAGGCCATACAAGGATTTCATGAGTTTGCATACTTTATGTTCATGTCCTTTCACAACAAATCCTTCAGGCTGGGACATAAAAACATTTTCTTTTAGATATCCATTCGAGAAAGCAGTTTTTACATCCATTTGATGGACTTTCCAACCATTCTAAGCTACTAGGGCAAAGGGTGTTCAGATGGTAGCCCATTTTGTTATGGGGGAAAAAGTCTCCTCATAATCAACCCATTCCTTATGTGCAAAACCTTTTGCCACAAGCCTATCTTTGTGCTTGTCAAGTGAGCCATCACCTTTATACTTGTTCTTTTAGAGCCATTTGTAGCCAATTGGTTTGGTTCCCAATGGAGGATCAACCAGCTTCCAAGTGCCATTCTTTATTAGGGAATCATACTCCTTTTGCATTGCTTCTTTCCATTCATCATGAGAAGTAGCTTCTTTGAAGGAAGTTGGTTCAAAATCTGTAGACAAATTCAATTCACAATCATAAGAAAGATCCATTTCAATAGGTGAATCAGAGTCATCTACACCACCTCCATTTTGCCGGTTTGAATTTCTAATTCCTATCTTTCCAACCTCATCAGGATGAACACTTTCAAGTGTCTTTGTTAGCCACTTTGGGGGACCTTTCTCAGATGGTCCAGGCTGCTCCATTGATTGAGTTGGGACTGAATCAAGATTGAGTCTCCCAATTCTGTCAATCACATCACTCAAAGTATCATCCATTGTTGGAGTTTCATGCAGGGGAGAGAGTGCTCAAGAATAATATTCCATTGGTTGATCTAGTATAGGAGTCCCCCCTTCAAGATGTGGAATCTAATTATCAAATTCTTGAAATGATTTTTCATTTGTGAATCTATCCAAGTGATCAAGTTGCCTTTTAACAACATTGTCAGTTTTGGATGATTCAAGAAAGATAACATCTCTAGATACAACAAAATTTTTGTTGACTTCATCATAGAGACAATATGCTTTGGAGGTGTTTGAATACCCTAGGAAGATACACTTACGACTTCTTGCACCAAGTTTGTTTCTATGTACCTTTGGTATCAAGGCATAACAGGTGGAACCAAAGACCCTAAGATGCTTTACGGAAGGAATGTGCCCATACCACATTTCATAAGGAGTCTTGTTTCTGATAACAGTAGATGGACATCTATTCTTTATATATACAACACATAGAACTACATCAACCCAAAACATCATTTTTACATTTTTGAAGAACATCATGGAGTGTACCATATTTAAGATTGTCCTATTCAATATTTCAGCTACTCCATTCTGTTGGGGATTATAAGGCATAGTTGTTTGATGTTTGATCCCATGTTGGCGAAGATAGTTTTCAAATTCATTTGAAGTGTATTATTTTCCATTATCAGTGCGAATGGAGCCAATATGATATTGTGCATCATTTTCAATCCATGCATGAAAGTTCTTGAATGTTTGAAAAGAATTAGATTTATTCTTCAATAAATAAACCCAACAAATTCTGGTGTAGTCATCAATAAATGTCATCATATATTTATTTCCATTTGCAGAAGAGACAGGCATTGGACCACATAAATCTGAATGAATGATTTCAAGTTTTCTATGTGCTCTGGAGTGTGAATCATGAAAGGACTGTTTTCTATGCTTTCCTAGAATGTAAGCATCACATTGCTTAAGCTTCCTAGGAATTGTAGGCAAACTAGTAACACCATTTTTCTTCAACAAGTGGAGGCTTTCATATTTCAAATGTCAAATTCTAGCATGCCATAATAAACTTGATGGAACTATACCTTCTTCATAATGAGAATTATATCAGAAATTATGTGCACAAGCAGAGGTACCTTGCAGCTTGAGAAGCCTTTCTTCTTCTATCCATGTCATGAAAAGTGAGTGGTTAGATTCTTTTCTCACTTCAAGCTTTCCATCAAACATATGAATCGAGTGATCTTGCTGGTGGATGTGGACTAAGGACAACAAGTTTCTCCTCAACTATGGGAGATATAGAACATGATGCAGAAGAAAGTCTGGAAGATAAAGCAATTTAAGCTTGATTGTGCCAAGCCCTGATGGCTTGAGTTTTGATTGGTTTGCAAAGTATACTACTCCACCAACATTGTCAGTAATTTCTTCAAAAAAATATTTTCTATGAGTCATGTGGCAAGTTTCTCCTGAATCAAGCAACCAACCATTTTTTGAAGAAGCAAGTGAAGCATTAAATAAGTCTTCATTTACTCCAATATTACATTGTGGCACAACATAATGAGTGGATTCAAGTGCTTTACCTTTGTTTGTGTCATTAGTTTTACCTTTGGGTTGGTTTCTTTGCTGCTCAATTTTGTCCCAAGGTAACTTGCATGTGGAGGCATCATGTGATCCATTTCTTTTGCAGCGTATGCAGTGCAAATCTGACTTTTCTCCTTGAGAGTGTCTGCCCCCTGCCTCTGAAATTTCTTCCTCTTCCTCTTCGACCACCTCTTCCTCTGGAAGAATCGTGAGCAAGATTCTTTTCTCTATGAGCAAGGCACACAACCTCTTCAAAAGACTCAGGAGCTATCTTCTTCCCAAAAGCTTTCTCTCTTTTAGCAAATTTTTTCACAAGGGAATCAAAGGTAATATCTTTGAGGTTTCCATTTGCTTGTAATGACTCAAGATAATTTGAGTAAGTGGGATAAAGTGCCTTGATAAAAGCTATCAGAGGAATATCCAGGTCAATATTAGTGACTTTGATATCATGCATTATAGATTTTACTTCTGATGCAAGAGCAAGATGGTCATTATTTTTTAATTCAAGGGTGAAGAGTTTAATCATGAGTTGAACAACTTCAAGTGCAGAGTGTGAGTCATAGAGTTCCTTCAGCTTTTGTAGGGCTTCAAATGCATTTGAAAATGGAAAAATGTGTTGACTCACCTCTTCACTTACTAATGTTGCAATCAATGCATAGGCTCTGTTGTTCTTATTTTCCCAAATGGTGAGCTTCCTATCTGAGGTACGCTAGACTGGCTCTTTCTCTCCTCCAACACACACTCCTTTCCATAGCTCATTAAAAATGAGAGTGTGTTGGATTTTCCACGACCATTCAGGATAATTATCCTTTCCATTGAGAACTACTCCCACAATAGATATAATTGAATGCATTGTAAAATCTGCGTACAGTGGAGGAAAATATTACTACTGCAAAATTTTACTCATAAAATGATTGTTATACCAACAATGTTCAACTTAACAACATTCAACGTTCAACCGAATATCAGAGTCTGACTGTAGTTGTAGTTATTTTGTTGCTTTGTATGGTAGAGATGAACGGTGGAGATGAGTGGCGGAGATGAATGGAAGAGGGTCATCGATGGTAAGTGATCAACAACTATCACAAGTAGAACAAGTCAGGCCAATAACCACAGCTAAAGGCAGATTTCAAGTTACAAGCGGGATTTCGGGTGGATAAAAAATAGTAAGTGGTATAGACAGGGGAGCGCCCAATTCCACTAAGCGGTTGACATGTAGCGACTAGGGGAGAGAGAAAAATTGGTCGTATTGAGTGAGTAACTCTCGTGCAACTAATGCACCCGAAATCACTATAAACTGTCGGATTTTGAGGTGATGATCAATGGTGGAGATTAAAAGGCACTTTTCAGGTGGGTAACTGTCGTGCAAGTAGTCCCCCCTGAAATCAATGTCAGCCGCCAGATCTAGAGGTTAAGATCAATGGTGGAGAACGAGTCAGATAAAGTGAAACCTCAGGAACTGTGTCTGAGCAGGTTTAATGAAGGGTATGATCGCATTGCAAATGTATAGCGGTATTGATTGGGGAAAGAGATTTGTGATATGCAATTAAAAAGCGGACCCAATGATATTTATATATACGGGTTTATAATACTTGACATCTGGCAAGGAAATAAGAAAAAGGATATATGTGAATACGAAAAAGAATATATGGTTCTTAAATGCGAAAGCGTATATATACCATACTCAAATCAGGAGGAAATCCAAATCATTACAACACCTTCGACTTCAACAACTAGCTCCAATGCAATGCATTTCAACGAATCTATTATATGATAAATGAGATTTCGCATGGATTTGATAGAGATGTTAGCCTGAAAAAGATGCAGAACAAAAGAAAAAGAATAGGAGTTACAAATTAAAAAGAAAGCCAAAAAATGGCACCTACTCTGGTACCATGTTAGACGAGGAGGTAACTCCTCAAATCAGAACTCTATATATTATTCATTCAGGTTGTTCATCATTATATAAAAGAGGGAGTGACTGTTCGGTTCATCTCTGATGACTCTCTATCTTCTCTATTATTTATTTACATTAATTACAGCTGTTCACCCAATCCCTATGATTAGGTGTCAATAGGTTATGACTTTGAAATCATGTACAAAAAAGGGAAGCAAAATGTTGTTCCAGATGCACTCTCAAGAAAGGATGAGGATGTGGAAGCATTTCTTTGTGCAATTTCTATTATCCAGCTAGATTGGATAAATGAAGCAAGGGATGAATGGAAGAAGGACGAAGAAGTGTGAGTAGTCATTCAAAGTTTATAGCAAGATCCTAGTACATCTAATACATTTAATTGAAAAAATGATTCATTATGGTACAAAGATCGGTTATACCTATGTAAGAATTCCCAACTCAAACAAAATATTCTTCTAGGATTGCACACTTCTCCCTTAGGAGGGCACTTGGGATTTTTAAAAACTTACCACAGGGTTGAGAAGGATTTGTTTTTGGATGACCTTAAATCTGATATTCAAAAGTTTGTAGCGGAATTTTTAGTATGCCAACAAAATAAAGTTGAGACAATTAAGACCCTTGGTCTGTTACAACCTTCATCCATTCTAGGTTAATGTTTGGAGGAGGTTTCAATGGATTTTATCATAGGTTTACCCAATTCCAAAGGAAAGAGTGTCATCATGGTGGTGGTTGATAAACTTACCAAGTATTGTGCATTATCTCATCCATTTAAAGCCAGTATAGTTGCTCATGCATTTATGGAAACAATTCAAAAGCTACATGGAAACTCAACGATTATTGTAAGTGACAGAGATCCCATTTTCACTAGAAATTTTTGGACATAATTATTTTCTTGTCTGGGTACTTTGTTAGCTCATAGCTCATCTTATCATCCTCAATCTGATGGAAAAACTGAGATAGTGAACAAATGTTTGGAAGGATATATTCATTATTTTGTATATGATAAACAAACATAATGGGTCAAGTGGTTGCCTCTAGTTGAATGGTGGTATAACACTTCCTTCCATACTATAGCAAAAATGACCCCATTTATGGCACTTTATGGATATCATCCACCATCCATAACATCATCTTTAAAAGAATATTCTAAGGTTCAAGAAGTGGAAGATTTCATCGAGTATCAACAACAAGTTCTCCAAATCTTAAAGGATAACCTCACTTTGACACAGAATATAATGAAACAAAAGGTAGATCAACATCACAGCAAAATAAGCTTTGATGTAGGTGACTAGGTATTTCTACAACTACAACCATATAAACAAATGTCCCTCAAGCAAGCTAAGAAGGATAATAAATTATCACCAAATTATTATGGTCCATACAAGGTGTTACAAAATATTGGTACTATGGCATACAAATTGGAGCTTCCTGCATCTTCTTGAGTGCACCTAGATTTCGATGTTTTGTGCTTAAAGAAGTTTATAGGTGACAAGCTCCCAGTTCAAACAATATTTCCAGAACTTGACGAGGAAGGAAAAATCATATTGGAATTTGAAGCAGTCACAAAATAAGAAATCAATAGCTACAAAATCAATCAATTTCAGAGTATCTCATCAAGTGGAAGAACTTACCTGCTGAATATTCCACATGGGAGGATGATAATTTTATACTAAAGCATCCAAAACTACTCAAGCATTGAGGAATTTTTTTTTTTGAAGGAGAGGGGCATGTTAGGTCCCTATAATAATAGTGTATTCCATTATTATTATTGTCATAGTAGCCCCTTATTGTTATTGTTGTGCCCATGTTGTCCCCATATTGTTATTATTGTGCCCCATAGAAGCCCACTTTTTTTTTATTTTTGTGCCCTTACATTATTATTGTTATGTCGATACTGATTATATTATGACCCTTTAGATTCCTATATATAGAAAGGAGGTTCTATCATTTGAATCATCCAAGAATTGTTGATTTGTGTTATGTAAAGGAGGTTTCCCCCTCGTAGAGGTTGATTTTGAAGTTGTTGATATCTCTTTTCTTATATTTTGTGAGATGGTTACATAATAGATGTATTTTATTCCCTAAGGGACTTGGGAGGAGCACTTGGGGGTTTACTATGTGAGGTGGTCATGGGATTCGATAACGTGACCTCTGGTGGTTAACAACCATGGCTGCACCTACAATTGCCCCCTAACCAGTTGATTCTTCCTTTACCCCCTCCAGCATTGTTTACCTGCTCTGGTTTTTACTTGACCGCTACAAACTATTTATGGTTTCCCTCTCCCACTCTGGTTTACAGAACTCCCCAGAGATTAAACCACGGTTTACTGTCGTTTTGCTATCCTCGTCTTGTAGCTGTCATAACTTCCCCCGAAAATCGTGCATGACCTGGGCGAATTCCTAGACCGTTTGGAGGATGTTCCCTGATGGTCCCCTGCCAAGACCACTGCTACTGGTCTCTTCCCCTTCATGTCCGAATTGACTTATGAGGTTGAAGCCCTTCCTCTGATAACTCGACCTCTCATCTCACCGGTTACCCTTCCAGAAGAAGCAACCTCTCCCCCTGTTCTCATTTCACAGTCCATATTACCATGTACTCAGGCACACACTGCTTCGTCGCTCAAACCAGTTATCCAAACCCTAGCTCCTGATATCGTTCCGACATCTCTCTTGGCGGTGTCCAGTCACATTTCTACTAACCCCCCTCAGGGTTCGAAGGCAGTGGTTTTGGGTCATACTGTAGCACGGACCTCCTCGGCTCCCTCTTGGGGACATTTCACAGGCATTGGACCCATCTCTGGAATTTTCGCTACCATCCCGCAGGAGGCATTGGAAAACCCTAGGGTTTCACTGGGACCTTCGTTCCCTATTTCAAATCAGGAGGCGATGGATGCTGGGGTTCCAGGACAGCCGAGAAAGAAACGGGGTCCAAAGATTTGTGCCTATGTTGCGGACCTCAATATTTCTGAAGACATCAAATTACTAGATGCCATGGACATTGCTGTGAAGGTCTTGGTCGGCTAGGTGCATGGTAGACATTACAGTGTGGCCAAACTGCAGAAATGTGTTTCAGATGTTTGGGGAGATAATTTGAAGGAGATTCTGAAGGTTCAAACCCTAGAAAGGAGGTGGTTCGCACTACACTTTAGCAGCTTGGAGCACACCAATTGGGTGTTGTCCACGGTTTGGCACTTAGACTTGGTCCCGGTTCTCCTCCATTGATGGACTCCCCTTTTCGACCCAACGAGCGAGACGGTGGATGCAGGTCCGATTTGTGTTCATTTGCTCGGTCTACCATTACACTTCTGGACAGTGGATGTCTTCAGGCACATTGGAAATGCACTTGGTATCTACCTCACCTTTGATAATTCTTATCAGACCTCAAGGAAGTTAGCATATGCAAGGATTTTGGTACATTTGGACCTATCTGAGGGCTTGCTGGAGTTTATTGATATTCGTTGGAGGAACCACTCCAGACGGCAATTGCTGGACTATGAGGGCATTCCCTTTAGATGCCATCGATGCCATAAGGTTGGGTATCTTTTTAAGGACTGCCCTCTGTTGAAAAAGAAGAAAAAATAGACCACAGAATAGGAGGTGGCCTCCCATCAGCATACTCATTAGGGAGAACAGCCCAGGAGACAGGTTCCCTTGGCCACACTGGACCCACATGCAGTTGAGATCCCGGACAATCAGCATAAGATTCCAGCAGTAGAGGCAGTGGCACCTCCATAGTTGAATAAGTGCGGGCAGCCTACAAATCATTCGCATCCCTCTCAGTCTCATCCACAGTCGCCATCTGAGGGCTTACCCTCAACGGGTATGAATCCTTCCATTCCTTTCCCCACTTGCAACTCTTCTCATATTGACTGTTATTTATCTAGCACTTTCTCTTCACTTCATGTGTTAAACCCTACAAGTGATCATCTGGAACAACATTTGTGTGCAATCCCCCCTAAAACTACTCCTCTCACCTACCCGATAGCATCCGTTCCCATATTTTCCCCCGCACCCGTCCCTAATCCATCTCCCCATCCCTGTATACTACTCATAGCTTACAAGACCCCCCTACTGGGAGATACATGACCCGCTTACAATTAAAAATACAAGCCCAGGATCAATTTGGACTTGAAATCCTTCACTCCCCCCCTCCCCCTAAAATTAAGAGGGGTCGAACCTCCTTCCTTTCAAAAGCCCAAGGCACTGCTGAAGATGAAATTGCTTTTGGGGTTCAATCCACCATCCCAGGGACGCTTAGAGCAAGAGGTTCCCAACCTACCCCCCTCCATGAAGATCTTCTCCTACAACTATAGAGGGTTGGCTAGGTTGGACAAGAAACTAGCCCTTCATAGACTGTTAAAAAATGAACCATTGGATATTATCTTTTGCAAGAAACTCTGGGACCCATTCTAGACATTGCACAACCCCTTCAAAATATGCTCCCTATATGGATTTTTTTTTGGTCTTGATGCACATGGGAGGTCGGGTGGACTTGCATTAGGCTACAACTCCCACACCATCAAATTACATAACTACTGGGGTGGGATGGGTCATCTAGGTGCAGACATCAGTTCGGCTGAACTGGGGATACATATTCAGATCTTAAATGTATATGGCCCATGCCAAAATAGACCTTCTTTTTTGTAAAACCTCCTAAGCTCTGATTCTTTTATGTTCGACCACCTGATCCCGAGTGGCAACCTAAATTTCTCCAATAGACATGCTGAATCTTGGGGTCACAGGGCACAGAGAGACTCTCTCTCAGATTAATTTTTGTCTGAACTAGATGCCCACCAACTCATTGATATCCCCTAAGCCAAACCTCAAGATACTTGGAGGAACAATAGGATTGGGGATGACAGTCTAGCTCGCAGACTAGACCATTTCCTCATCAAAGAAAAGTTTTTGGACTTGGGGCTTCAAATCAGACACTGGGTTGGTACTAGGGGGATATCTGACCACCTCCCCAATTATCTAGAAATAGTAGGGGGGCGAGCAAAACCTAAAGGACCTTTTAAGTTCTGCTCTGTCTGGCTCAAGGATGACTCTTATAAAAAAATGATCTCTAATTTCTAGAGAGAAAATCCCCTAGGGAGAAGAGAAGACAGCACCAAAAGATTTATTCAAAATGTTACAGCCCTTAAGAAGATGTCCAAACTTTGGGTCCATAATAAAAGAACACAGGAGGATCATTCTCTCTGTAAAATTGAAGTTGATATTGCCACTTTTGAGAATAATCTAGGAGGCATCTACACCTCAGAAGAACACAAGGATAGGATGGTTTCTCATTATGCAGAGAGAGCTAAAATTCTTAAAGGAAAGGAGGAATCCTGGTGCCTAAGGAGCAAAGCCATATGGATGTTGGAAGGAGATGAAAACACCAAATTCTACCATAAATTTGCCAATGGAAGAAAGGCGATCAACACCATATGGCAGCTACAAAATGATTGGGGGAAAACATTAAATACCTTTCCTCAACTTGCTGAACTTGCCTCCTCACTCTTCAAGAAAGCTTACCAAGCCCCCCAGGATATTAATCTTGCAGAAATCATCAGGGTGGCACAAATCTTTCTCAGATATGTGGATCCCAGGGAAGGGGAAGATTTAATTAAGGTAGTTACTCCGGAGGAATTGGAACACACCTTAAAATGGTTCAAAAAGGACAAAAGTCTAGGGCTTGATGGTTGGTCAGTGGAGTTCTATTTGGATTTTTTCAACATCATTAGGGAAGACCCGCTCCGAATAATTGAGGATTCGAGAAGCAAAGGTTTTCTTGAAAATTCTATTAGTTCTACTTTCCTTGCACTCATCCCAAATAAGGACAACCTAGACACCTTCGAGGATTTTCACCCAATATCACTCTGTAATTTCATATATAAGATTATTTCCAATAGGATGAAACCCATCCTCTCTAACCACATCTTTCTGAAGCAATTATCTTTCCTACAAGACAGACAGATCCATGAATTTGTTGGCACTGCCCAGGAAGTGATTCTTACATTACATTCAAGGCATGGCAAAGGTATGATTTTGAAATTTGATTTATCTAAAACCTTCAACAGAGTGAATTGGCTTTATATTAGAATGTTGTTAAATCATTTGGGCTTCCCGTATTTATTCATTAAATGGATCATGAGTTGCATTACTAATATCCCCTTTAGTGTCCTGGTGAACGGAAGTGCATCTCCCTTCTTTACTTTGGAAGGGGGCTGAGACAGGGATGTCCCCTCTCACCATTACTCTTCCTACTCATTATGGAAGGTCTCAGCAATCTCATCAAAGATGAGCATCAAAGGGGCAGACTAAAAGGCATAAAGATAACAGATAGGTTGTACCCTAACACACCTTCTTTTTGTTGATGACATTCTGGCCTTTATCAACGGTAGTATTGGGGACATTAGCATCATCAAGACAAATTTCACCCTCTTTCAAGTGGCATCAGGTATGATTGTAAATGACAACAAGTCTACATTGATGACAACTGAGTTTACTCCACACGAGATATTCTTTGCTCTACAGCACTTCCACTTCACTCAGCTGCCATTAGCAAAAGGCCTTAAATATCTGGGCTACAAGTTGAAGCCAATGGGCTATAAAATTGCAGACTATACTTGGCTCATCTCGAAAATGGAGAAAAGACTAAACACATGGTACCTCAAATATCTTTCGCAGGCTGGAAGACTCACTCTCATCAAAAGTGTCCTGGAGGCCACCTCGATATATTGGATGTCCTTGGCTTGGATTCCTATAGGCATTCTCAACAGAATTCAAGCTATTTACTATAGGTTTCTTTGGCAAGGGAACAAACAGGGAAGGATATTTGCTTGGGTCAGGTGGGAGGCCCTAAATCTTCAAAAAAAATGGGGTAGGTGGGGCCTTAAAAAACTTGAGGATTTCTCTTTAGCTCTTGCTGCAAAACTTGGCTTGAATTTAGTTGCAGCAGACAACCTATGGACGAGGGTCACATATGCAAAATACATAGCTCCCCTACACATTATGGACTGGATTAGGAGAGCTCATCAAATTACCTCAGGGGTCTCAATTGTTTGGAAGGTGGTACTTAAAGCTCTGAGTCCGATCAGGGAAGGTATCACCTGGAGGATTTGATCAGGAAACACGATTCGAATTGGTCTTGATCCTTGGGTGGGGGGTGGGGACATGCACCGATTACCCAGGAAACTAATTTAGTATCTCCAACAATAGAATTTCACTTATATATCTCAGATTGTTGACCTGGAAAATTCCACTTTCCTTCAACAAGCCTAGAAATCAGCAGAGGAGTTAAACATTCCTCCTATTTGGTCATAGCATTGGGAGAGTACACTCAAGCCCTTATGGATGATGACATTAAAATAATGGAAGGGGATGATGAGATTATTTGGGCTCTTTCAAAAAATGGCAGATATTCCCCAAAGGATGGTTATTTGACATTGGCAGCACCAAGGAAGCCTCTACTACTTGCTGAATGGTGGAGACATCTTTGGAAACTAAAGCCCCCCCCAAATCTAGACTCTTAATGTGGACCATTATCCGAAACAAAATACCAACAGGAGAAAATATTCTCAAGCGAACAAAGCATGGGCCCCACAGGTGCCGTCTCTGTAAGCATGCAAACGAGTCAACTTCTCATCTTTTTTTTAGAATGTACAGTAACTTGTAATCTATGGAAACTGATTCTATAGCATATCAATCCTTCTGCTACCTGGGCTAGGAATACTTTACTTGCTGCTTGGCAAGTATGGTATCACATTTCCACATCCCCAAAGATTCATAACCTTCCACTTCTAAGTTGTTGGACAATTTGGATTGCTAGGAATCGCAACATTTTTCAGGATTTGGTACCAAATTGTGATGTCCTGGCAACAAAATTCATTGCTAATTACACTCTCATCCCTGATGATCCTCCTCCCAGTAATCGGCACAACCCTTCTCATCTACAAATAAATTATAATAAACCATGGGCTTCTTTTGATGAAGCTGCCTAAGAGCAAGGCTGTGTGGGGCGGGGGGGGGGGGGGTGCAGGGGCGCTATTCTTCACCTATCCCATCATCATTCATTCAACATGCTGATTGGACTCCACAGATGCAAAAAAAACTCAGCCGACCTCCTTGTCGAAAAACACACCATAAAATTCACTTTGGAGAAAAATTGCACAGAATTGAAACTTTATGGGGACTCTAAAATAATATGTGATTGGATCAACATAAAAACTAGATGCTCTACATATTCATTATTGCACATCCTAGATGAGACTTTGCGATTGATCACATATTTTGATACTTTCACTTGAACACATATTTACAGGGAGCAAAACGGAGCTGCCGACAGGTTATCCAAAGAGGTTGTGATCGGGGAGTCAGGCATCTGGATGATCAGAGAACAGGAAGGAGATGCTTCCAATATTATCACATGCCTTTTATGAATCTGAATGTTTAATTCATGTCATGGTTCTGGTATATGTATCTCTTTATTTTGATCAGGCTTAAGCCTTTTTTGATTATATATATTGTCTCGGTATATGTTACAGTTTCTCAATATGACTCTCAGTTATGTTTTTATTGTTACCCCCTGAGTGGATCAAAGGCAACATTTTTGTTATACATGATTTTTATCATGCACTGCATATTCATTAGCATCTACAACATGTAATTTCCTCTTTTATAATTGAAATTACAATTTTTCCCGAGGGGAAAAAAATAGATGTATTTGAGTATTTTGAATTTTGAATTTTGATTTTTATCTCTTGTGAACTGCATTGTCAGACTCACACGCTTGGCATTTATTTACAACTAGTTTTCTAAACTTCTCTCAAACACATGGTCAAAGCTTTTAACTAGGTTATTTGTCCTGTCGATATATTATTTATGTCCATGATCTGTCAAATAATTCTTTTTCTCTTCGATTTGGTTTCTTAATTTTTCTGCTAAGTGAGATCCTTTATAATGTGATTTGAATTTATGTCTGCATTATTTCCTTATTTCATCATTGGAATGATGTCAATCCATATTCTCTTTAGCTATGCAATTTAAGAGATTATGCATAATCCACTTCTTATTCCATATTTATCTCAATATTGTCTAATTTATTGTGTTTTTTCTCTTTTTATTAGATCCCCAACTACTATCTCATTTACTTTATTTCTAATTTATAACTTATCTTTGTAATGAAATTGCAAAATTCTATTTAAGAAAGAAAACTACTAATTATACAATTATTTGGTCAGTTAACCTACCACAAAGTGGTTTTCAAGCTAACCCATGTCCGTGGCATCTCAAGAAGGTTTTCACGAGGAACACACCATTGTTGTTAAGAGACATACTTCTTGAGTTGGGCATCATTGACAAGTGAATTGAATAGATGCCCTTGCAATGTCTTCAATTGTACAACTCCTGAAGGTCATATGTCTTCAATAATGACGGGTCCCAACCATGAAATTTCTAGTTTCCTTGGTTTACCCTTCACATTATTGTCATATAACAAGACTAAAAATCATTGAATTTAAGATTCTTTAGTTGTAAATTTTTGTCATGCCATGCCTTTTGCTGGTACTTACTAGTTTTCTAGTGATAGAGTGCATGGATTTGATCTTCCTCTAGTTGGTGTAATTATTGGAATCATTCTTTTTATAGTTTTGTATTATACTTCAATATAGTCAATACACATACTGCATTCACTGAGCAATGGGATGGAAATACTACTTCCTATCCATAGACAAGTTTGAAAGGTTTTGATCTTGTTGAATGCTTCTACACTATGGGGTAAGCCCAAAGGATGGTTGGTACCTCGTCATCCCAGTCATCTCTATATTGATTACAAACATTTGTTAATCCTTTCGTAATGTTTATCAAAATATTTGACAATGTCATTTCCTTGTGGGTGGTAGGGAGTGGTCTTCCTATGTCTGATCATAAGCTCTTCATATCTGTTTTAATTGAATCATTTACAAAATGAGTCTCTCTATCACTAACAACGACATAAGGAAAACATAACGATGTTACTATATTTTCATATATATTTTTTGTTGCTACTTTTTTTTTACACAATTTGACTTGTTCCACCTTTGCCCACTTCATTATATATTCCAATGTTGTTATAATTTATTTTTCTCTAGTCTGTCTAGGTCTCTTGGGAAATGGTCGTGTTACCCACCAATAGTGGGTGACCCATATAGGAGACATTTTCTCCTAGATTTGTGTTTATTTGGTAGCCAATGACCCCTTGTAGGCACTAGATAGATCGATATGCTACTATTCTCCACTGCCTAAGCCAACCATTGTGTGCCCTTGCTCATCTGTTATGATCGTATCTTTGAAGGTGGTCTACCTAACCCCAAGTGTGTGATTTTTCATTATGTAATTGGGTGTTTATGCTTGCTATTTTTTGGCACATTTGGGCATGGATTAGTGGTGGGATTCAGAAGAAAGAAAGGTCTTTGATTTTACTCTTATTCCCTTATCTTGGGTTTTGGGGTCAATTTTGTATCCTAGTCCCATGGGGCCTACATTATTGGCCATTAGCTTTTGGAGTGGAACTACATGGGAAATCTTGATTTTGGTTACATGGTCTCGCTTAACAATACCATATATCTCACTCCCCTACACTCACTATAAGCCCTTTTTACATTTTCTCCATTTGGGTCCAAATATTTCCATTAGGTCTATTAGAAAATTATATATTACAAAGCAATGGAACACACACAATATTGCATAAATACTAACACAGAAAACACTTAAAACCAAAGAGACACAGATATACGTGGTTCACCCATTTTGGGCTATGTCCACCCCGAATAGCCAATCCTTCCTTTCTATTATCCAGCAAAATGAAGAAGCACAACCTACATCAGATCCGTTGTAATATCCTATGTTTTCTCTCACAGTCTCACCTCTCTGTTCCTCACTTCGAGAATACACATCTATTACATAGCCTCAAAATACAATGCCCTCATACAAAGAGAGGGGTTGCCTTCTAGGGCATAAAACCCTAAACTAAACATAAGTTCTACTATCAGATCATCTGCCTAATGAAAGGCCTAGATTGACTAGAAATTACTATACTTTTGCAAGGAAATTTTACATTTTTTTAGCTTCGGGTGCATTGCCACCGAAACCCCCGTCGAGGGACCGATGGCCCCTGGACCCCCTAGCCGAGGGGGATCGGCCTCCCCGAACTCTCGCGAGGGGGACAAGTCCCCCCCGCACCCCCCCGCGTGGAGGGGTGTACAAACTTCCTCTTGTATACATCTGGTTGAAACAAAGACCTCTAAACAATCATGCTCCATACTCAACAATCTCCCACTTGGAGAATGATTGTA
>APFE030095190.1:58866-70052 GCA_000404065.3 Pinus taeda
CCTTGAACATAGTCATGAAAATATTTCTTATCAGGTGTGGCATGGAATGAGGCCCCTGAATCTACCACCCTGGAATCAATAATATTTTCGAAAGAAAGAATAAAAGAATCTTGTAACACCTCACCTGTCACATTTGCTTCATGATTGTTTTCTTGTTGCACATGTCCTTCTTTTCCCTTCCGAGATCTACAATCTTTCTTTAGGTGTCCTTTCTTTCCACATTTCTAGCACACTATCCCCGATCTAGACTTGGATCTGCCTTTCCTTGATTTACTGCGATATCCTGAGCTATTTCCTCTTTCCATTTTTCTTCCCCTAGATTCTGCACTCAAAGCATTACCTAAAGTCTCACTAGAGCTTTTCCGTCACATTTCCTCGCTAAGGATAACACCGACAACATCATCAAACTTTAAAGTACTAGATCCAAAAACAAAGTTACTAATGGCCATTACTAAACCATTCAAACTTTCTGGCAATGAGCACAAGAATAACAAAGCTCTAACTTCATCATCAAAGTTTACCCCTACAGAACATAATTGACTTGTAATAGTATTAAAATCATTTAAATGGTCTGCAACAGATCCACCTTCTGACATCTTCATAATAAAAAACCGTTTCATAAGAAATACCTTGTTTGAGGCTGAGGGTTTTTCATATAGTTTCTCCAATGCCTTAATCAAACCCTCTGTCATTGTTTCCTTCAAAATTTTGAAGGCAACCGATGCTGTGAGGCACAACTGTACTATTCAGAGTGCCTTTCTATCGAGAAGGTTCCATTCTTCATCTGTCATACCTGTCTGCATCTTTTTTTTTCCGCCCAATGGTAGGTACATATCTTTTTGATACAGATAATCTTCCATCTGCATCTTCCACAGTGAGAAGTTTTGGCCGTTAAATTTCTTGACCCTAAAATTACCATCTTCCGCTATTGCTCCCACTCGAACGAGGAACCCTTCTTTCCTGTGAGTTTATAAGCCAAATAGACCTTCGGCTCTAATACCAGTTGTTAAAAAATTATATATTACAGAGCAATGGAACACACACAATATTGCATAAATATAAACACATAAAACACATAAAACCAAAGAGACACAAATATACGTGGTTCACCCAGTTTGGGCTACGTCCACCCCGAACAGCCAGTCCTTCCTTTCTGTTATCTAGCACAATGAAGAAACACAACCTACAGTAGATCCGCTGTAATATCCTTTGTTTTCCTTCATAGTCTCACCTCTTTGTTTCTCGCTTGGAGAATACACATCTATTACACAACCTCAAAATACAATGCCCTCATACAAAGAGAGGGGTTGCCTTATAGGGCACAAAACCCTAAACTAAACATAAGTTCTACTTTCAGATCATCTACCTAATGAATGGCCTAGATTGACTAAAAATTACTATACTTTTACAAGGCAATTTTACATATGTTTTTAGCTTCGGGGGCGCTGCCCCCGAAACCACTGTCGGGGGACCACTGGCCCCCTGACCCCCTAGCCAAGGGGGGTCGGCCTCCCTGAACCCCCGTGGGGGGAACAAGTCCCCCCCATAGCCCCCCGCATGGAGGGGTGTACAAACTTCCTGGGGTATACATTCGGCTGAAACAAAGACCTCTAAACAATCATGCTCCATACTCAACAAGGTCCACATGGTGTTTGCTTCCCCTTCCTCTTGTCCACACCTCGAGTCAGGCCTAGAATGATGCCCCAATTGTTGATGTAACTAAAAATAAAGATAAAAGTACAATATGGCCAAATATAGTAGGAATGTACCAAAAAATGCAAAATATGGCATGGATAATAAAATTTAGTGAGTGGGAAAAATCAAAACATGATCTCTACCCCTTATCATTATGGCCATCACCTTGGTTCTCAAGGCCCCTTTGAGTCCCCCCTACATCATTGAGGAACCCGTGATTGTCCCCACCTTGGTGGGAGATGAAATTCCCTAACTTAAGGGGTTAATCTCTGCTACATCTTACACATCATGCTCTCATCCCCTTGAGCCCCAAGTAATAAAATGAAGAAAAATAAATAAAAAGTAAAAGACATATGAAGAATGGTGGAAAAGAAAAGGTTGAGGTAACTCATGTACCACAATTTCTCCATCCTACATTCATAAACCCATGATGTGGGCCTCCCTCATCATAACTACCCTTATACAATGACATGTGGTTTGGAGCCTCCATCTTGCCCCATCTTTGTTCCATCACTATTTCACATGACACCTACCATCTGATGGATGTATCGTGGACCTGCTATTCCCTTGGTGGTTGAAACCAATTAATAGGTTCCTTAACTATCCTCTCATGTCAATGACAAAATTATTAGTACATGTTCAAAGCCCATTTGGAAGGGCATGCCACTATGAAATGTCCATTTCTACCCTTGATTATCAAGCTTATTTACCCAATTGCACTAATGAATTATTGAACTTGAAGGTGAGGAAACACATTAGATATTACAAAATATTGCATATGGCTCTTCATATTTGACTTGGTCTCCCTATATGGGATCCAAGCCTTCTAGAGGGTAATAATGGCACTTGTAGGGTCAACATTGAGATCCATGGGCCTCAAGACATGCAAAGCCTTAATTTCCATGCCATGGGCTTCATCAACACCACCATATTTCTTATTCATTCCCTAGTTATAAAAATATGATGATGCACTTGGACCACATTGCCTAGTTGGATACACATTTTACCTAACACTTGAAAATTGATCTAGGGCATGGAGGAGGTTTTATCTTTCCTAGGGAGACATGGTAGGGCATGTGTCATTCTTGGGTAGTGGAGGTCCCACGTAATAGTTTTAGGTCTTAAAGCCTATAAGTTAGGATAATAATATTGTAAATCTCCAAAATATGCGGAGCACACAATGTAATAGGTCGAGTCAAAGGGTTGTTTGCCCAGGAAATAGTATAGAATAATAGGAACTAAGTTAGCCTACCCTTGGTACGCAGACCATGGGAATGCATAAATAGAGCGAGGCTCCTAGGGTAAAAGGCAGTTCTTGTTTTGGGATGAATCTTAGTGCTAAGGGTTTGTAAAGATAGTATTTCTGTGTCGGTAAGTTCAAGTCAAGGGTGTTGGTGGGTAGATAGAGGCTCTGTAGCTGTGTGCATAGAGGCCTGGTAGAGTCCATAGTTGTCTGCGCAGACCCCTGCAGCTGAGTGCTTAGGGCGGATCTGGTTCTATTGAATAGAAGATCAATAAAGATAAGAATTCATGAATCATTGTGTGTTTTCTTGCAGATCTGTTATTTTCTTCTGGTTTGAATCTATGCATGATTTGTTATATGAGCTTAAATCTTTCTTTATAATTGCATGCATGAGGTTTTAAGTTTAAATGTTTTCTTAAAGATTGTAAAGAGTAGATTTAATCTATAACAAACTCATAAATAATAACTCTGAAGGAAGTGCCTTGTTTCGGATCTACGTGGAGGTAAAGTAGCATGAAGCTACAGAACAGTTCGCAAACCCCCCAGCCCACATCAAGACATCCCAAGGGTGCAGAAACCTATTTCCAACACCCTCCCCTGCTACCTCGGGTGAGACCTCTGTCCGTGTTCCACGGGCTGTTGCCGAAAGGGCCAGTAGTTGCAGGATTTGTTTGGCTAATAACTCTTCCGAACTTTGGTTAGGGCCTAATAAGCCAACAAATGGTTCCGTTGCTAGGACCGAGATCTACCTAAGGGATGTTTGATATCGGGACACTGGAACCTTATGGAGAAAGATTCTAAGGATTGATTGAATTAGGAGTGGTACGAGTTCATAATAAGTCCTAGTACACTGATGTGCAAACCAGAGGTTAAACATGACGAGTGCAATCCAATTGCCAGTATTCAAAGGAGTAGGAAGTGAAGATCCAAAACAATTTTGGTTCATGGTAAGGGCAGTATGGGAAGCACACGGAGTTATGGATGATAACATAAAAAAGGCTACCCTAGTTAGCGCGTTACAAGACCACGCACTGACATGGTATATAAAGTACTAAAGCGATTACCCGAATGCGGGAATAGTGGAGATCTAGGCTGAATTGAAGAAAGAATTTAGCTAGCCGAGATCAGAAACACAGTCAATCATAGGGTTCAAGGAGATTGCGATGATGCCTGGTGAAACTCTGTGGGGTCTAGATTAGAGATTGAAAAGTACAATCCACGAGGCGAACATGACGTTGTCGGATGTGCAACACTATGGATGGTTTGTGGCATCATTGACACCACATCCGAGGATGGTGATGTCACAGCAAAAGATCTCAACCCAGGATGAAGCATTAGAGACAACGATAAGGTTGCATGAAAGTCCAATATAAGATCTGGGGATAGGAGTTCAGCAAATCCACGCACAAATACAAAACCTGTGTTTAGAAATGCAGAAATTAAAACAAGAAAAGGCACCCCGCCTAGAAGCACGGGAGGAAGTGTGGTGTATAAAGTGTAGAAGCCAGGGTCATGATAAAGATCAATGTCTGGTCTCTGCGAACTATGTGGCAACGGGGGGACCAACACCGTTGTGACCAAAGGCACAAGCAGGGCCAAGCGCGACACCCTTGCTCTAGTGCGCAATCTGTTAGGTGGGAGGAAAGCGCAACACGGACAACTATCATCTACTACCAATATTTAACTAGACCCCCAAGCAGTTATTTTGCAACTTTTGTAGATTGGTGGGCCACAAGGAGCGAGACTGCCGTAGTTATCAATTATTGATGGACCGGTCACCTACCTATAGAATGCAGATTGAAGTGTGAGGTCAGGATCCAGCCACGGTGATAGTGAGTGGTGGGTTCCAGGGACGTGGACGAGGATGGGGAGGAATGGGGCTAGGAAGGGGTTGTGGGCAACTAATCTGTTACAACTGCGGAGGACTAGGAAACTACACGTGTGACTGTACCTACCCGACCAGAATATCGTGCCCTTACTGCGAGTAGTTCAATCATGAAATGATAGATTGCCCCACATTGAGAACACAAATACGTGAGAAGAGGGCAGTGCAACATACGATGACACAGAACATCCAAATGATGAGGGCCGAACCATGCGAGGAAGACCCCAACATAAACATGGTTCTCAGAAGAAGCTACAGGGGACGATAAGTGGAAAGTAACCAAGGATAATGTCGGGGTTCGTAAGGAGACAGATCTGGAAGCTAGGAAGAGCTTCGTGGAGGTCTCTACCCCAGGTAGTAAGGATCAACTTGAGTTGGAGAGGGATCCCTCAATACTAACTACCTTTTTAGAGACATGCATGAAATTGCTTCGTGACAATAGGGCGATTAAAGGATAACAAGAATTGATAACTAGGTGCGCAGGGTTGGGTGAACCTCGCGTGGTCCAAAAATTGGGAAAACATGTGTCATGGACTGGGTGGGAAATGTGATTAACGTCGCAGATTGGCAACTATGAGATGGACCAGATCATTCTGGACTTGGGCACAAATGCAAATGTACTACCTAAACAGACTTGGGAGCACATGGGCAAGCCCACACTACAATGGTCTCCTATTCAATTGCGGATGGCGAACCAACAAAAGATCCTGCCCATGGGAAGAGTGCAAGGAATTACAATAGATATAGAAGGTGCGAGCACCCGCACAGACTTTGAGGTAATAGAAATCGTGGATGAAAGTAGTCGTTACCCTGCATTTTTAGGGATAGACCAGGCCACCGATATGAATGGGGTTATTAATTTAAAGAAGTGGAAAATAATGTTCGAGAAGAAGTCACTCCGTATAGACATTCTACTAGACTTGGCTGAAGTACCGCATTACACTGAACCTGTGCATGACAAAGGAAGTGATGATGAATTAGATTTTATCTACAAAATTACCACATGAAATCAAGATTGGGTTAATTCGACTGTGGAAGGTAGAATATCGTGGGGGCATGCAGAGCCCTGCATCGAAGATTCAAATGAGGAAGATGAGCAGTGGCATAATCGTTTGAACAGAGTAACCACATTAAACTGTAATATGATGACTAAGTTGTTGTATTGTGTCAGAGCTCAGGATCGCGAATTGTCGATGTATGATGGGCTGATAACAGTAGATGAATTCCTGAACAAATTTGAAAGTGCGGTTCTAGAGCACCAATGGTTTGATGCGTTGAGATGGGCATTGCGCACGATTCCTGCGCGTTGGTGGGGCACACATGAAGGAACCTTCGACGATTAGCGCCGCTGCAGGTGCATGATGCAGATAAGATTTGGGAAACTAGAATAATGAATAACTGAGAAATATGATGGACGTGATGACCCGCTCATGAACCTTACGAGATGGGTCCAAGCCTATGGAGAAGAGCCTCAACCAGAGTGTGTACACTTGTCTTATCATACCTTGGATGTCATTCCAAGGAACTGGTATACTGAAACAGAGCTCCGACATGGTACAGGCGAATGGGATATCTTGCGCAAATGTTTTTTGTTAACGTTCCTCATTGAAGATCAATGGATGGATACTATGGATGACACATTGGAGTTCGACAAGATGCTTGAAGTAGGAATAATTGAACCAGTGGAGGAGTCAGACTGGGTAAGTCCCATGGTTGTGCAGGAGAAAAAAAAAAAGGTGAAATTTGCATCTGCGTGGATCTCTAGAAGCTCAATGATGCATGTGTTAACGATCCATTTCTGACGCCATTTACAGACGAGGTACTAGAAAATGTGGGAGGACAAGAAGCCTACTCCTTTAGGGATGGCTTCTCGGGGTACCACCAGATCAAGATTGTGCCAGAGGATAGGAATAAAACAACGTTCACTACCGAATGGGGCTGCTTTCAGTATACAGTGATGCCCTTTGGACTAAATAATGCGACAGCAATATTCTCACGTGTTGTTGTAGCTGCATTCAAGGAGTTTATACACAAGTTCTTAGAGGTATATCTTGATGATTGGACTATATTCGGGCTGGTTAAGAAACATACCTTGAGCTTATGGTTAATCCTGGATACTTGCTGACAGCACTAGATTTTGCTTAACATAAAGAAGTGTACTTTTCTCATCCCCTTCGGGAACCTACTCGGCCATGTGGTTTGTAAGCAAGGTCTAATGGTGGATCTGGAAAATATTGCTGATACTCAATCTCCAAGCGCCTCGGAGTGTCAAGCAGCTGCATGCCACTTTGGGACACACTGGTTACTATTGAAATTTCATCAAGAGCAATGCACAGATCATGACACCAATGGAACAGTTGTTGAAGAAGGATGCTACTTATTATTGGAATGAGGAATGTAACAAAAGTTTGGAAATGCTGAAGAAAAAGATGGCGTCAGCTCCTATATTGGTCATTCCAAAATGGGACATCAAATTTCACATGCATGTTGATGTGTCATGTATCATGCTGGGAGCAGTACTCACACAGGAAGGAGAGGAAGGAACTGATCACCTGATTGTGTTCGCAAGTCGACGATTGTCCAAACCTGAGAAAAACTACTCCACTATTGAGCGTGATGGATTGGCGATGGTATACACACTCCAGAAATATCGCCACTATCTGCTCGGAGGACACTTTAAGATATATACTGACCACTCTTCGCTAAAATACCTAGTGAATAAGCTTGTGTTCGGGGGGCGCATTTTGTCAGTGGTTGCTATTATTTCAAGAATATGACTTCGAAGTCATCGTAAAGTTGGGACATCTAAACGTAGGCCTAGATCACCTGTCCTAAATTGAGAACAACGAAGAGCCCACAAATTTAGAGGAAGGACTACCTGATGCACAGTTGTATGCAGTGCACATCACGGATGGCCACTTTGAGGATATAATCCACTTCTTAACCACAAGAACTGCGTCGTAGGGAAATGACACTCTGGCTATCATAAAAGGTAAAGGTTCTGTTCTCTCAAAATAAAAGGTTAAAGCTGGGAATGTTATGTATGTTGATGGTCTAAAGCATAATCTATTGAGTGTTAGTCAAATGTGCGATCAAGGAAATGAAGTAGTATTCCGATCAAATGGATGTGCTGTTCGTGAGCTTGATATAAGAGAGATAGTGATCAAAGGTATAAGAACTCCAAACAACCTATACATACTCAAGGGAGGACAACAAAGTGATACATAAGAAAAAATGATGAACACTAGTTATGGCGTAAAAGATTGGGGCATCTAAGCTTCTCAAATAAGAAAAGCATGTAGATTCCAGGCTATTCGTGATCTTCCTGATATCAACATTCTAGAAAATACAATATGAAAATCATGTCAATTTGGTAAGCAAACTAGAGCTCATTTCCCTGAGAAGGAATGATCAGCTAGTAACCCTCTTGAACTTGTCCATACTGATTTATGTGGTCCATCAAGGAAAAAGTCACCTCGTGGAGAAGAATACTTTATATTGTTCATTGACGAATTTTCGAGAATGTGTTGGATAGGAATTATAAAGCATAAATATGAAGCATTTGAAAAGTTCAAAGCCTTCAAAGAGTTGGTTGAAAATGAATTAGATCGTAAAATCAAATGCCTCAGGTTTGATCGAGGAGGGGAATTTACCTCAGATGAATTCTTTGACTTTTGTGAAGAACATGGAATAAAAAGGGAATTCTCTACTACAAGGACTCCTCATCAAAATGGAGTGATAGAAAGGATGAACAGAACTGTTCAACAAATGGCTCGTGCCATGCTAGATGAATCTGGAACTCCTGCAACCTTCTGGGGTGATGCTGCATTTGTTGCCGTCACTATTCTCAACAAAGAAAATGTTCGGATAAACAACACTCAAACTCCACATGAACTTCAGTATGGTAAGACTCCTCCTATAAAATACTTCAAAATTTTTGGAAGCAAATGTTACATCAAAAGGACTGATGAAAAACTTGGCAAGTTTGAACCTAGAGCAGATGAAGGCATTCTCCTTGGTTACTCTTCCCGAAGTAAAGGATATAAGTGTCATAATAAAAGATTTGGGAAAATTGTTGAAAGTATTGATGTTATGGTTGATGAAGCAGGCCAAAATCCAAAGCAGGTAAAAATCGAAGATTATGAAGAAGATGAGGATTATCCTTCCACATCAAATCCGACTAATTCTGAAGAAGAAACCAATGAAGCACTAGAAGAATAGATAACGGTAGAAGAAAAGACTACATCCAGGTATGTTAAGAAAAATCATCTAGAGACTCAAATTTTGGGACAAAAAGAGGGAGGGGTGCAGACAAGAAGAACTATTACAGAAGCTTCAAGCTATCTAGCATTGCTTTCCACCATCAAAACTCAAAATGTACATGAAACATGCAAAGATGAATGTTGGGTCAAGGCCATGAATGAAGAACTTGAGAAAATTGAAACAAATAATACTTGGCAATTAGTTCCTAGATCTCATGATAAGAATATCATTGGAACCAAATGGATATTCAAAAACAAGCTGAATGAAAATGGAGAAGTTATTAGAAACAAGGCTAGACTTGTTTGTAAAGGATATGCTCAACAAGAATGTATAGATTTTGAACAAACTTTTGCACCTATTGCTAGAATTGAAGCCATAAGAATGTTCCTTGCTCTTTCTAGCTTTTAGAACTTCAAAGTATAGCAAATGGATGTAAAATTTGCCTTTCTTAATGGAGACTTAGAAGAAGAAGTATATATTGAGCAACCATATGGATTCATCCTTGGAAATGATCCAAAACTTGTATGCAGACTCAAAAAAACTCTCTATGGTCTAAAACAAGCTCCAAGGGCCTGGTATTACTATCTTGACAAATACCTCCATCAACAAGGTTTTTCAAAAGGATCAGCTGATAGCAATCTATATACAAAGATTGATAATGATAAATTGCTAATACTTGTAGTGTATGTTGATGATATCATTTTTGGTAGCAATGAAGAAGCCATGAGTCAAAACTTTGCCTTGGTAATGCAACAAGAATTTAAAATATCGTTGCTTGGGGAGCTCACATATTTTCTCGGCCTACAAGTTCAACAAAATAAAGATGGTATTTTTCTATCACAAACCAATATCTCAAGTAGATCTTGAAAAAATACAGCATGGAAGATTCTAAACCAGTATGTACCCCCATGGTAACAGGATGCAGTCTCAGATCAAATGATGAATCAACAGTAGTACATCAACTAACCTACAGATCCATGATTGGTAGTTTGCTTTATATTGTTGGGTTGTGTTATATTCTTTCCACGACTAACCTATGTAGTGAACCGTGGGGTTAGAGGGGGAGCGGAGCCCCCCCTTCGTTGCGCTGATTGTGCAGCAGGGGGGTCACAGGGGGGGTAGCAACCCCCCCTGTCCGGGGGGTTTGAGGGGGGTGGGTAGCCCCCCTCTACGGGGTTCGGGGCAGCGCCCTGAGAAAAAAAAATTTGGACCCTATATTAGGTTGGGTGAACCTACCTATGGTTTTCGGTCCATGGTTTTGGACGCGATGGTTTTCGGTCCATGGTATTGGATGCTTCGGCAAATATGTATTGTAACATTGAAAGGAATATAATGAAAAATCACGTTGGTAGTCTCAGTTTTGAGATCCAGTGGGAAATCTCTGTGTATATGTGTTTTATGTGTTATGCTCTCGCATTTTTATTTTTCCTGTGATTTAGAATTCGTATGCACGTAATTTCTGTATGGGGTTAAAACCTACATTTGGTATCAGAGCCAAGTTTTGGCTTCAAGGGGACGCCTTTTTTGCTGAGGGGTTTGGCTCGGGCCTATGGTAGACCCTGTTCAGTGGGAGATCTACGAGATCGATTCTGGTGGTGAAAGAAGATGGCGAGCAACGGAAAGATAGAGATAGAGAAGTTCAATGGTCAGAGTTTTGAGTTGTGGAAACTCAAGATGAAGGATCTGTTGGTGGATAAAGATTAGTGGATTGCGGTAGATCCGGGTACTAAACCAACGAGAGTGACCGATGAAGAATGTAAGAAGTTGGATCGGAAGGCAAAGAGCACAATACAATTGTCTGTCTCAGATTCAGTATTGTTGAATGTATCAGGGGAAGCTACGGCGAAGGCTTTATGGGACAAGTTAGGGACTTTGTACCAATCTAAGTCTCTGGTGAATAAACTGTTCCTGCGAAAAAAGATGTATAACTTGAGGATGAAAGATGGAGACTTGGTGACAGAGCATCTAAATGCGTTTAATACTGTGGTAAGTCAATTATTATCTATTGATATTAAAATTTCAGATGAAGATAAGTGCATCAGTTTGTTGTGTTCTCTACCAGACTCGTGGGATAGTCTGGTTATTGCAATAGGTAGCAAT
>APFE030095197.1:3289-33441 GCA_000404065.3 Pinus taeda
TTTAATGTTCTATCTGCACTTTACTTTATATATATGTGATTGCTAATCTGTGGAATATAATAAGAAAAAGAAGTAAACTGTTACAAGCATAGAACATACCATAACTTAACATGGTGGCACCTTCATCATGATGTTTGGTAGAAAGAAACCTCTGCGTGTTCTACCAAGGTATGCCATTGACAATTTGGTCATGTAAGAGGTATCATATCACAGCTCCACAGGGTTATGAACAGGGATACATAGGAGGAAGAAGGCACCATGGCCTACTCTTCCTTTGCAGATTGGATTGTACGAGATTAAGAGCTTAAAGGATGCATATGCCGAAGTAAGGAGATAGTGAAGTTCGAGTTCAACACAAAAGACTATAATCCATATGATCCCCATGATATTTACAAGAACCACTTTGTGAAGGTGTACTATCTTTGGATCCACGAGACATTTTATTGGGCAAAGGAGGACCCTTGGGGGTACTGTTACAACTTCTCCAAGCTCAATGAACCAGTCAATATAGTCACAACATGGGAAGCTGCTCTATAGGCAGTAGGACCACAAGAAGCAACAACAACAACAAAAATAAGCAACAATCCAACGCAGGACAAGGGTAAGAGGAAGATTTCCGAGAACCCAAAGCCTGAGCAAAGTTACAAGTTTAAAGAATATCCTACAACTGAGAAAGCAACTTCGGAAGAAAAGGCAAAGAGGGATAAACAATTAAAGAGAGAAGAGTGAAGGAAGAGAGAAAAGAAAAGGATAGAGGAAGCATAAAGAAAGTTGCAGGAAATAGAGAAGAAGTTGAAGGAAGAGCATGAGCTTAGAAGGAGAGAGAAGGAAGAGAAGCATAAACAGGAAGAAGAAGAAAGGCAAGGCATGATGACAGAGCAAACAACACCCAGATAGGTTGAGGAGTCAAAACAACCAACAATTGAAGAAGAGGGTGAGAAAATGCAGGATTAGGAGCTTTCTCAGTAGATTGAGCAACTGATTGAAGTGAAAGACATCAAGTTAGGATAGGAGCCATAGGACCAGGACACTGATCTCATGCCGAGAGCACTCGATGTCACCTCTTAGTGTCCACCACCTCCAGTGTCAAAACCAGTCCCAAGAGAGCAAGGAGAGGTTGTTTTCGTTGATGATGATTCAGTGATGGATGTGTACAATCTGTCATTCGACAAGTTGAAGAATAATATTGTACGGGCACGGAGAAATCATTTCCCAGATGATCACGTGTCACCTGCATTCATGAAGGAAAGGGGTATAACGTCAAATGTTAGAAAGCATCTAGTTGCCATGGCTGATGCCACCTTGGCTTATGCATGAGCCACAAGCTCAAATCTAAAGTTCATGTTAGCAGAGAATGAACAAATGGTAAAGAACTTGCAAGTGGCCAGGAAAAAGGTAGAACAATCCACAGGTTCTGCAATGGTAGAGATGAGAAAAATGATACTTGTTGAAGTATCAACTCTTGAGACAACCATACGGAAGTTCTATGATGAATTTGTCACTATGCATAAGGCAATTGTCCATCTATATATATTTTAACAGTGGAGAAAAAGGTTTGTCCAAACTCTCATGGACATACATGCTAATATAACCCATGTGCAAGAAAGGACAATGCTGTACAAGGGAGCCCTGTGTCACTTGCCAAAGATGATGAAGCCATAGGAAGAGCTAGACAAAGCGAAGATCCAAATGTTGATCCAAAACTATCAACAACTCACTCCATTCGTCAGCAGCATAGAGGCTTCACATTCTCAGTGGTATAAGATTTTGGATTTCATGGTAAGAACACACATGATCCCGTTAATCGGTTCCCTCACCAAGTCTAAGCACATGAACCAAGTCCGACTAGAGGTTGACAGGTACCTAGAGAAGCTAAGGCGAGAGGTCACCAAATATGACTTGGATTTGAGCACAAAAAACATGCAGAAGTACCTTGGTGGTCTTGTCATGGTTAACACCCTGCTACACATGCTTCAGGATGAGTTGGATAAAGGTTCTAAGACCATATACCCGGAAGATATGGATGCAAGAGTCTGCTATCAGAAAGACACCATCAATGAGTTTTAGGACATCATCACACAATACCAAGCTTGGTATTAGTACGTGACCAAGAAGCATCAAGTGGAAGTTGTCGAGTTGGTCTTGCCCCAAACTTTTGAGTTTTAGCGTTTTGTAATGTTAGGCTGTCTCTAGCCTATTTTGTCTCACATGGGTGCATGTGGAAACTGTATATTATAAGTAAATATGTTGTAAGACAAATTCCAAGTCTCATTAGTGCAATGTGAATAGTCACTATGTAATGTAATGATTTATTTGTAAAGAAGTTGAAGATTCATGAAGGTAGTCAAAGATTCACAAAGGGGAATGTCAAGGGTCACCACACCCTTTGTAATAAAAGAACCTCATAACTCATAGAACATGATTTTGGGAGCCAAGCTTTTGGGTAGGCTTAGGCTTAGAGAAGGCTTGGGAGTATTGTAACGAGCCTTTGATTCTCCATAGCATAGAGTGAGTATGCTTATTAGAGCGAGCATAATAATAATAACATAGCCAACACGCTTTCATGCATATGTTGTTAATGTAGTTGAACTATTTTGGTTTCTTTAGAAATATATGTTGTTTAACTTACACACTTTCTTATGAACTAATTTGTATACAATTATATGAATCTTGTTGAATGCATGTTGTTAGATTAACGTGTCACTTTAATTTTTGGACTATTTCACTTTTTAACTTGTGACGTCATTCCGCTCGTGTGTTATTTTCAGGCTGCGTACTATTACATGTTTCTAAGCGACACACTTCCTTTTCCCTTCCATGTGTTAGAGCCCCCACACATCTCACTTGACTCACTACAAGGTCACACACTTTCTTTAGCCCAAAGTTATCATACTTATCTATGGGCGCTACTGCAGTCAAAGAACTATATTACCACCCACTGCTGGGACTCTTTCTCCAAACGGTCTGAGGTCAAGTTGGGACTTCTTACAGGGGAGATCCCCTAAATCTTGGCAGGTCTAGTAGCGTCAATATGTGTCTATTCTTAAACACTTATACTTGTTGAAAATGTGGAATGGGAAAGAAGATTGAAAATAGAGATTAAAATTGGTTTAAAATTTGGTGTATAAATATCAACTAAAGGAACAAGCAATCGTGGTTCGAAAAGAGCTCGATCACCTGGTTCATGTGAGAGAGAATGAATATCATTGGCAATGGTATAGCAAAACAAGGATCCAGTAAATGCACGCAGAAGAGCCACGTACCAGGAAAATAAAAGAGCATTGATAATTCATCAACATGGAGTGGACAATGGTATGTACGGGAATATAAGTAGTATGATGGGAAAAGGATTTGCTTGAAATATTTCCTTTGAGTTGATGTTGAACATGTTGAGATTCATTTGACAAAGTGAAATTTGCTTACCATTGTGTAATTTTTCCAACATTGTGTTTGCAAAGAAAGTTTTGGTGCAGGCGATAGTGATGGCTCCTCTGTAGACAATAGAAGAAATTGAGTATTGGAGCAAGGGCACATTCATGGAAGTGAGTGGTTTGCATCATTAGGTTTAATTGGTGGTAAAAATATTGTCGGTGAAACGACAGGGAATTTCAATCAGTCTTATGGCAATGTGGGGTTGGGAATTCGTTCCAAAAAGTATATAGTGAATATCGTGACTCCACTAGATTCTATTCGTGCTCGGTCTGTTGGAAGAGAACAGGTGCCTGAAGTATTTTTTGTTATGATAGGATTTTTACATGTTGAATGGAATATACTAATTCTTCTATGTTTTTATTCTTTCATTGGTTTGTGTGGAACAATCTTGGAAGGAATATTAGTGGATATACAAAGGAAGAAGGAACAAAGGCTTTGTGTGTTCATCAAGTTGGGTTTCAACCATCTGAGGTTTTTGCTGATAGTAGTATGCTTGTTGTGATGGTTGACAATGTGCGACAACAAGTAGGGAATGTCAGAACAAGCGTGTCTGGAAGAAAGTGTGTAGACAATTGTTATTCATATAGAATCTATGGAGAGTCCCTCTCGTCGGACAAGATAGGTCATGCAAGTGTATTTATTTTGGTGGGATTTATGCATTTGAATATATGTTTAGAAATGGTTAGATTCATCTTTTAATCCTTTTTTTGTTGTAGAGAAATATTGGAGAAAACAATGCTCGAGAAGTAAACTCAGAAACAAGGAAACCTTTATTGGCTCATCAAGTTCAGCTCCATTGATGCGCTGGGCAAGAAAACGTATGTGTTTTTTCTGTAAAAGTTAGTAAGTCGTCATTTTTTATATGTTTCATTTTGTCATTTTTATTTTAAATTTATGCAAGCATAACAAACTGAATTGCAACAAAAATAGAAGAGTGCATTCCAATTAAAATATGGAAAGAAATGTTCAATCAAATTCTCAAACCCGAGAGGTTGTATCAGATCATCCTTAATCTCGATTGGTGTTTCATAAAGAGAGTTGTATTGGACTACATCATTTTACTAGATGGATGATTGAGGTGAATAAAGATTTTCATTGTAGGATTGCTAACTTGTCTATTGTAGAAATATGTCGAGTCTATAATGAATCATATCCTAGTATACAGGTTGTGAGATGGCATGAAGGGTCCATCTGTAAAATATGTAAGAGTGAGAGAGGTTCTCATTGTTTCTCTTTCTTTAATAACATGGATCCTGGTGAGCAGCCTGAGGTCTTAGGATTTTTGACACAGTTTGAAGAAATGACAATAGTGCTAGTGAACCCGATAGTGAAAGTGACACATGTCCGAGGTGGCCAATATAAATATAGTAGGAATACGATTAGTTTTCCACAAGACATATCTTTGATTACAAGGAAGCTTCGATGACATGTGGAGAAACTTAATTTTTTGATTGTAAAGTCACACAGTGATGAGTCCAAGTATTATGAATGTTATGTGAAGAGACAACGTGTTCTGGATGCATTGGTATACAAAATTAATATGGATAAATATTACAGGTATGTTGAAGTTGATATCGATTCTGTGGCTTCTCTGCTAGAACGACTCCCTAAAGTGTCTAATAGGATGTAGTATGTGGATACTAATATGGGTGAAATAGGGAGAGTTAATGAGGAAATTGAAACATTGGGGGCTAGTGGTTCACACTCCCATCCATCATGGTTTCTTTCTCGGATTCCTAAAGAGTGCATGGAAGTGGAACAAATAAGGAGATTCATTGAAAGTGCAGATTCTAGAAGCGATGACATAGTTAAATGGCCAAATATTGGCACATTCCCTGTCAATGAATATAACATTGAGGGGTTGATGCACATGGCCATCCCAACTTTGTTTCCCACTAGTGATGCTGATTGGTTGCATCCACACATTTGCAATGTTGAAATTTACGAATATGGTTTGCATATACCTAGGTATTGTGATCAGATATTTGAAAGCCATCCTCAGTTTCAGTATTTCTCGTTGAATACTATTATGGGTCATTGTAGCCAGGGAACAACTTCTTTCTTCTTGAAAAATAATATCTGTGAGACTGCACCTGCAACTATTCAAGAATTGCGTCAGTAGCTCGAGGATTTGACTGACAATAAACCGATAGAGAAATTAATAATTTTTGGTTGTTGTATTAGGGGTACAAGGGCATATTGGACAAAGTGCCATTATGAGATGATTGCCACGATCACATAATTGGGATGCTTGACATTGTTTTTTACGTTGCATGCAACTGACACTATGTGGCCTGACTTGCATTATCATATGCCTTTAACAACATGTTCTCATCCATGAAATGAACATGCAAAAAAGATTTAGAATATTATTCAATAGCCACATATAGTTGCTATGTACATGTAACACTCCCTCCTCTTAAGTCCACCCAAGCAACCAACCAGCCGGGGTGAACGTGCGATGAGAGAGGTCACTATAAGGGACTCAACTTCCTTGGTGACCTTAAGAAAATGGAATTGATAGAACATATCAAACAAATCCATCCACATCAACAAAAACACAATCAAGGGACATCTCATCCACTTAGACATCCTGTTCCTAAGTCCAATTTATGTTTTAATCCTTTTAAACCCCTACTCACTCTCATGCTATAGGCAAGACAATTTCCATAAGCCAATTCGCTCTCACAGGCCTATGTGCTAGCATCCTTGGACTCTTTTCAGTAGACCTGTGCCAATTTCCTCAGGATTTGAGCTGCTTTTCTAGCCTAGAATCCCGACCTCTACCCAGAACTTGTTACAACCTCCAAAATCCTTTACAGACATGATGAAAAGATAAACAAATAAAAAATCAACCTCAGGACTAGGCTAGAATGCTCCAATAAAACTTTAAGTGTCCAAGAGTGAGAGAGAGAGAGAGAGAGAATAATGAGAGAGCTCCAAACTTGAACTAACAAAAGGTTACCAACTGATCCTTAGAAGCATTTTTATTGATGAGGCCTTTAATTTCTCCATTTTCCATTATTTTCCTTCAATTTCCTCCTTACATGCAACTTGTGACCTTTCACATTACTTTTCACCTAATTTCCTTTATTTTCATAAAGGAATGTGCCAAAAATGCCTTTTTTCCTTTTAATGCCTTTGCCAATTTTCCTTAGCCAAAACGAACATCCAGTGATGCCCACCAGGATATATTTGCCCAACATTCGTCTTGGAATAAGTGTCCCTTAACTGTGGCCATATTTTGCCTTTATTAACTTTTTTACATGGAATTTTCACCACGGCTATTACAGAACCATACGCCTTTGGAAACATCGTCATCGATGTTAAACCACACCATGACCTCAACAAAATTGTTGAAACACAAACATACTTCCCATGGAGCTTTATAACTTAGCTTGTTGTAGTATTTACAATGAAAGACCTCCTCAAAAGAAAAACATCATGACACCATGACAAGATAACAACCATAATAATATGACACCCATATCGCTTATTGGAGCTTTATAAATTATCTCATGAAAATTTTTACATCCATATACATATATATACATATACCAAAACATCAGCAAAACATATGCCAAACATATACCGACATCAAACCAACACTTCTTTGCCTCAACCATCAAATAATTAAGGATACATGGCCCGCATCTAATCCGCCATCTCCCATGTAGCTTCTTCAGGCCCAAAGTGCTTCCAATGCACTTTAACTTGCTATATGGCTCTGTTCCTGAGCATGATATGTTTCCGCTACAATTTGCACTAAGGCTCTAACTAGAAGTCTCCTTCTTGCTCCATCTATAATACAAACCAATCAGTAACATGATCAACATAATTTATATACTTCACAATGAAATATGGAAAACATCATGGATTTTCATTGTTGAAGGCAGTGCAAATCGATATTCCATTGGTCCAATCCTCTCAAGGATCTTGAAAGGCCCACAATATCGTGGTGCCAACTTAGCACATGAACTAATCCTCAAAGAAATTTTCTTGGGCTTGATGCACAAATACACATGCTCTTCAACTTGAAACTCCTTGAATACCCTATGTTGATTCGCATAACTCCTCTGTCTATCCTATGATGCATTTAGATTCTTCCCTATAACCTGCATTTCCTCCTCCATGTCTGCCAGCATATCCAGTCCAATAAGTACCCTGTTCACTAGATCACTCCAGTTGATGGGAGTGTTACAACTCCGCCCATACAATTTCTCAAAAGGACTCATCCTGGACTCCTTATAACCATTGTTGTATACGAACTGAACCAATGGAAGATACTCCTCCCATTTCTTCTGCTGGTGCATCACGTACAACCTCCACATATCCTCCAATATCCAGTTGAACCTCTCTTTCTATACATCTTTCTGTGGATGATAAGCTGTACTGAAGCCCAACTTTGTACCTAAGCTTGCAAATAACTCCTTCCAAAACTTGGAGGTGAAATTTGCATCCCTGTCCAACACAATGTTCTTTGGAACACCATGCAATCTCAATATCTCTTTGATGAACACCCGTGCTACCTTATTGGCTGAATATGTAGTCTTCACTGGAATGAAGTGAACTACCTTGCTCAACTAGTCAACCACAACCATAATAGAATCATGTTGCCTCACTTTCCTTGGAAGACCTGACTGAAATCCATGGAAATGACCTCCCATTTCCATTCCGGAATCACTATAGGTTGTAGTAAACCACCTATATGCTTACATTCTACCTTTCCCTATCGACATTCTAAACATCTAGCTACAAAATCTACCATTTCCTTCTTTAGATTTGGCCAATTGTAGAACTTCTTTATTGTTGTGAACATCTTCTGATATCCCGGATGACCTGAGCAGGGCTTGGTGTGAAACTCCCTCAAGATATGATTCTTGAGATCACTGCAATTCAATACATATATCATGTCTCTAAAACTCACCAAATCATCCGCTATGAGTCAATAGTTTGCATCCCGATCACCTGTACCTGTACCTGCACCTATACCTATACCTGTGATTTGCTGTAACCTATGCAATCTCCATGTACATGTCATCCCGCTGTCCTTTCTGCAAGATCCTATCCTGTAACTCTAGCCCACAAGAGCTCATAGTTGCTATATGATTTACTTGTACCTTCCTGCTAAGAGCATCTGCAACCTAGTTCTCCTTCCCTTTGTTGTACTTGATCTCAAAGTCGAACTCACTAAGGGTAGCTAACCATCTAGCTTGCGTGGCATTTAGATTCGGCTAGTCAAACAAATACATCAACCCACTGTGGTCGCTCATCAATGTAAACCTCCTGCCAAGAAGATAGTGCCTCCACATCTTCAATGCATGTATCATCGCTGCTAGCTCAAGATCATGCATCATATATTTCTGCTCATGCTCATTTAGTTTCCATGACTTATAGCACACTAGATATCATTCTTGCCTGAGAACTCCTCCAAGTGCTCTCTTACAAGCATATATACACACTGCAAACTCCTTGTATAGATTCACAATCTTTAGCATTGGTGCATGTGTCAAAAGATGCTTAGGCCACTCAAAACTAGCCTCACATTCTTCTGTCCATTCAAAATTCTTACCTTTCCTTTACAATGATGTGATAGGATATGAAATGCGTGGCAAGTTCTTGATGAACCTCCTGTAATAACTTGCCAATCCCATAAATGATCTCACCTCATCCACGTTCTTAGGAGCTTCCCACTCCATGATAGCCCTTATCTTCTCTGGATCCACTGTTATGCCATCCTTAGGGACAACAAGCCCCAAGTAATGTACCTTAGTATGAAAGAAGTTGCACTTGCTAAGTTTAGCATACAACTGATTCTCTCTTAGCAACCTTAACACTGCTAGTAAATTCTTGGCATGTTCTTCCTCATTCTTAGAATATACCAATATGTAATCAATGAATACAATAACAAACTTGTTCAGATAAGGACACAACACACTATTCATCAAACACATAAATGTAGCTGGAGAATTAGTCAAACAAAAGAAAACAAAATCATAATGCCCATACTTGGTCCTAACACAGTCTTGTAGATATCCTTTTCCTTGATGTGTACCTGATGGTATCCCGATCTCAATTCGATCTTAGAGAAAACTGCTGCTCCCTTCAACTAATCAAACAAATCATCAATCCTGAACAAAGGGTACTTGTTTTTGGTGGTCACTTTGTTCAAATGCCTGTGGTTAATGCACAATCTAAGAGTACCATCTTTCTTCTTTACGAACAACATTTGTGCACCCCAAGGTGATACACTTGGCCTAATGTATCCCTTGTCCAACATTTCCTTTAGGTGCAACTTTAACTCAACCAGCTCAGGTGTGCTCATCCTATGAGGTTCTTTTGATGCTGGAGCTGCCCCTGACATTAACTCAATAGAAAAATCTACTTCAATGTGAGGTGGAAAATCTGTAATGTCCTCAAGAAATACATCTTGAAATCGCTGCAAAACTGGGTACCTACTTAAAACATCTGCATCCTCAACCTCCTTACTCTTATCACTAGAAATGTGCTCTACAAATATCACTCAACATTTTATGCAACTATGCTTATCTTGCATAGTGGTAACCATCCTCACTGATGTAGGCTTCTTCTTTCCCCGCAAAGTCCTCTTTTCTCCACTATCATCCACAAATTCAATGGCCTTGTCGAAGAAATCCACCTTGGTTTTGTGAAGGTATAGCCACTCCATACCTAAAAGAATACTAGATGATCCCAATGGAAATGAATTCAAATGTGCTACTGTAGGCATAATATTTAACTCAAATGTGCAATCTCTCACCCAATGGTGAACTCTCTTTTTCGTACCTGTAACTAACTTTTCCAACGAACATTTTGCATGCACTTCTTTTCTCAAACCACACTTATTCGCCAGGTTAGGATTAATATAACTATATTTAGATCCAAGATTAATCAAAATAGAAACAACTTAATCACAAAGCTTACTATCCATCTCAATGATTGATGCCTGATGATCTGACTGCTTGTTGTCCACAACTGCATAGGTCTGAGGAATGATATGACCAACATCACCAACTATATGCACCTACCGAGTACTAGATTTTGGGTCTACTACCACTTTGATACTACAGACAATCCCTCTTACGATCATCCTTACCACATATCCAACACTGCAATGGTTCCCTACCACCACCTCTAGCCTGCTTCTCTCCACGTCCCTTCTCAAAATCTCTTGGATGGAACTGTATTTTCTTTCTCACTTGCATCTTGAGGTATTCCTCTCTTTTGTGTCCATTTTCCTTTAGATTTATCATTTATTTTCAAGTCATTCTTAGGCTCAAATTTGCAATTCGAAAATTCATAACACTGTTTCAACTTTTGGATGGCCTCCTCCAACGATCTAGGCTCATCGAACTCAATCTGGTCTCTGTATACTACTGGCGATCCACTGATGAATCTTTGAACCTTGGCCTTATCCTCCTTGAGGTAAGGCACATACCTCAACAACTCCAAAGATATGCTAGTATACTCATCATCTATCATAGAGCCCAGCTGCAACTCATAGAACTCCTTAGCTTTGTCATCATAAAACCTTTCTGACAAGTACTTCTTCTTGAAGAGCCTTACAAATGCATGCCAAGCCAAATATTTCTCATGTATACGTTTGACATTCTTCACGTCTTCCCACCAAATATTTGCTATACCTTTGAGACTGAAAGTGGCTATCTTTGCTTTCATGTTTTCTGGATACTCATGAAATCATAAGAATTTATTCATACCAAGCAACCACACCTTTGCATCCTACGATTTCTTCATCTTTCCATCAAAGGTAGGCAGATTTTTATTTCTTAAATTCATCTGGAAAGTATCCCCTATCACTCCTCCTATAAGGATGATAACGATAATGATCATAATTCCTCTCAGAGACAAAACTGGAATTACATGTGTTTATCACCTCTCCTATTTGGAGCATCCAACAAACTTCCATCTCTGATTGTGTCAGATCTATCCAACTTGTGTCTACTAGGATACCTACTTCCATATGCCCCATTAGTTTCATCCTCATGTCCATGGCTGATCCAAAGTGGTCCCTATTATTGCATATCTGACAAACTCTGAAGTAGTATAGCATTCACCTCTGCTTGTTTCTTTTGTACCTACATGATTTTGTTATTGTCTTCTTTGAAACTCCTTATTTCTTCCTTTAGGATTCTCAATGTGTTTGCCAAGTCAGAAGAGTGCCCCACACCACACTACCCATCTAATGCATAGGGAAATTATATGTAGCCTACCACCTTTCTAGCCATCTGATATATTTCTTGTAAGGTATACTATGTCAACTAAACCAAATCACAATAACCCAACGTACCTTAGCATAATTCGGGGAGGATACCTTGTCTGCAAGATAATCAAATCAACATGATACATGTATAACATAATCATAACATCATATAGACATATATCGAATATGTGCATCAACGCATAAGCGTCATTCTAGTTAGGGTCCAATCATCAATGCAAGGCCATATCAACAATGCATGCTATGACTTCATGCATGACAACGACCATTACTCCATTGTACACATTGCCACATGCAAATATCAACATGCATAAGTAATGCCTAGTCAACTACACATATGCATAAACACATGTAGTCGAGCATAAGTGATTTATCCTTGTAACCAACCTACAAGACCTATGCATGTAATCAAACAACCAAGATTGCAACCCAACATACAAGGATGTAATCAAGCTTCCACAAATCAACATCAAGTTCCTCATGGCAACCTTACTACAACCATTCTCAACATAATGCAATCAAACAAGCACATGGAAGGGAAGTGTAAGAGACACACATGCAACTCACATGCATGCATGACCAACATATTCACCCATGGAGAGTGCAACCACGCCCTGATACCAATATGTAACACCCCCTCCTCTTAGGTCCACCCAAGCAACTGACCAACTGGAGTAAGCATGAGACAAGAGAGGTCACTATAAGGGATTCAACTTCATTGGTGACCTTAAGGAAATGGAATCAATAGAACATATCAAACAAACCCATCCACATTAACAACAACACCCACGGGAGACATGTCATCCACTTAGACATCTTGTCCCTCAATTCCACTAATGTTTTAAGCATTTTAACCCCTGGTCTCTCTCATGCTATAGGAAAAACAATGGTTTGAAGCCACAATTTCACTCACAAGCCTATGTGCCAGTGTCCCTGGACTCTTTTCAGTAGACCTGTGCCAGTGTCCCCAATATTTGAACCACTTTTCTAGCCCAAAATCACGACCTCTGCTCAAAACTTGTTACAACCTCCATAATCCATCAAAGACATGATGACAAGATAAACAAATAAAAAATAAACCTTAGGACTAGGCCTAAGCGTCCCCAACTAGGGCTAACATTTTTTCAAACACATGGAATCAATGCAACCTACAAGTCTAGGATACAAGACAAAGCATGAATGATTGAAAGAACTTATTGGACATAACGAGAAGGATCACCTCCTTCTCCATTGAACTATTATATCATAAATTGGGTCTTGCATCCATCCATTTAACAATTACAAGTAAATACATGAAATAACCATCACCTAAACCAGTCATTTAACCATGCTTATAACTAGGATAAAGCCATATAAATATTAAAGATATGACAACCATTAAATCCACATATAATCCATGCAAAATTAATAGAACTTAGAATTTATTAATCAAAGACAAATCCAACCAGGTTCAAGACTTCCATGTACTACTCGACCATAGACATGGTTGAACCAAATCTCTCTTTCATTGATTCACCGCCATTCCATAATCCAAGCATGAATGTGGGATCTCATAGAACAACCAATCAAATAAAAACCAAGGGAATCCATAGGTTATACCACCTCCACCCTCACCAAACCGTGATCACACCAAAACCGGTGCTCAAATCACAAACAAAACGAACTTGGAATTCCATCTGGAATCCATCACTATCCTTGATGAATTTTCCATCTCCTTTTCTCTAAGGATTTATCGCAATCCAATCTTGGATCACTAAACCCTAAACCGAGACCAGTCTCTCAGGATTTACCGCAATCCAAACTCGGACCACTATGCCATAAATCGAGACTTCTCCCTCAAGGTTCACCATGTATCCCACAAAAACCGACCAAGGGACTCCTAGGTCTTTGGGAATGAAACTTGATACCACCTCCACCCCAGATTCCAAAATCCATCCGGTAAACCAAATCTCAACATCAAGATAAATATCCCAACATACTATGGCATCTGGAAAAAGGCAAGGCTAGGCTGAAAATAACTGTCATAACCCAACGAAACCATGCCATCGGCAACAAGAGAACCATACACAAACATGCAAAGCCATGCATTTCCAAACCATTTAGGAAATCACACATGAAAAAGGTTACCTACAAGTATTCCTGCTGAAGCAACTTGATCTTGCTTTCCTTTCCTTTCCCTTTACTTGCTTTTCCTTCCTTGCTCCAAAGCTAGAGTGCTCCAAGAAAACTCTAAGTGTCCAAGAGTGAGAAAGAGAGAATAATGAGAGAGCTCCAAAATTGAACTAACAAAAGGTTAACAACTAATCCTCAAAAGCCTTTTTATTAATGAGGCCACTAATTTCTTCATTTTCCATTATTTTCCTTCGGTTTCCTCCTCACATGAAACCTGTGACATTTCATGTTACTTTTCTCCTAATTTCCTTTATTTTCATAAATAAATGTGCCAAAAATTCCTTTTTTCCTTTTAATGCCTTTACCTTAGCCTTTGCCAATTTTCCTTAGCCAAAACACACATCCAGTGATTCCCACTAGGATATCTTTGCCTAACATTCAACTTGGAATAAGTGTCCCTTAACTGTGGTCTTATTTTTCCTTTATTAACTTTTATTAAATGGAATTTCCACCAGGGCTGTTACAATACACACACTGAATATTCAATATATTTTGTGAAGTGATTTTTTAGAAGTATATGGGAGCTAGAGACTTCTGGTATAGGTTCGTGGTTATTTTTTGACCTATTGTCTATGGGCTTGGAATGATGCCTCTGTTGTTTTGGTTGGTTTTTACATGCTAATTACAGGTTATTTTTTTTTGGCAAGTATGAGTGGTAGCATAGAGGCTCAACACACATCCATGGTTTCCAGTGGCTTCTAGGAGCTCCGAATACGAAAACATTAGACTGGACAAACTGTTTGGATGTTCGTGAGCCAAGTCCTACTTTGAAAAATATGTAACAACATGGAATCCATGTGACATACACCACGTAATGTGATGGTTACTTGAAGTGTTAATGATGACCTGTGCCTTTTGAAAACCTCGCATATTTTTGTGTGCAATCCTAATTAAGATTATGAGCATTTGGTCAATAGAGTGCAAAGACATACAAAGTGCAATGTTGATTCATGTTTACAGAAAAAGGGCTCTATCCTTTCGTGTCATTATGATGCTCCATTGGAGGTGCGTGCCGAGTCTACAATCTTCATAGATGAAAAAGGGAGGAAGAAATATGTAGTAGCGCAGAACAGTGATCATTTGAATGTCCACAATGCTGACCTTCTCACTATCTGGCAAGAAAACGTTGATTATCAAGCAATTATTTCTCGACATGCAGTGTTGAAATATATTGAAAAATATGCTTCAAAGACAGAGAGAAGGTCTAAAATTTATCATGAGATGTTCATAAGGGTTGCAAGTGCAGGTGGATCTTACGCTCCTACGATCTTTGCATATAGGAGGTTTGTTGTAGAGATTCTTGTTGAGCGAGACAATGGTGCACAAGAAACATGCCATATGTTGCTAAAGCCGCTTTTTATTGTGTGCTGGCACAAATTTGTTGTGTTGAATGTTGGAAAGAAGGTTTTGCACAGACTGTCGTGGCCATTGCAATGCGAGAAAATTTCATGTGAGAACAAATTTGTTGAGCTATATAGCCCCCATTTTCTGGAGCATTTGTGTTTGATAGAAATAGTGAGATCATGGAGCTATGATGGAAAGAAGAGGTAGGAGCTGTGGAAACCACATAATGTGCATATTATTGTTCATGTCTGGCCACGTTTCTATGCTATTCCAAATGAGGGGTTAGAAAATTTTGAAACATTTTGTTGGAGTGAGTTGCTTTTGTACAAGCTGTTTTGTGACATTGGTTCATATTATGGAAATTCAAGCGAAATTATCATTGAGAATTGGAGGAGTATTAGGTATCACGCATGGCATGTTGATCGAGGCCCTTTGCCAGATGAGAGTAATGAAGAGGATGTCGAGCTCCTTGTTTATGAAGATAATGTTGATAAATATTCTACAGAGTGGCAAGTCCTTCCCTAGATTGTTCCTTCGAACAATGTAACGATTTCTAACCTTGAAAATCTTGGGATAAGGGATTACAATATTCATTATAATTGGTAGGAAATAATTGTGCCAGAAAAAATTGTGGAACAAGATATCAATTTTTTAAAAGATGTTCAGTCAGTGGGTGTTGTTAATGGTGACTGAATTGGGGAGACAATAGTGCCACATTCCTCTTTGTCTGAGAAACAATAATATTATTTTCAGATCATTTTTTTCCACTTTGTTGATGCTGAAATGAATGATGTGTTGAGAATGATTATTCAAGGAATGATTGGAACTGGGAAGTCTTCTCTTATTCATTGTATTTTTCATGCTCTTTCTACTGCTGCAATGAGTGGTATAAGTCTAATGTTGTTCACACCCACTGGCATCATTTCTTTCAATATACATGGAAAGACAATACACTCAACTTTAAAAATTCCCATAAAATGAAACCGCTGATTGGGAAAGACCTAACAATGTTTCAAGAAGAAATGAGGCACATTCGTTATGTTTTTATTGATGATATGAGATTTATAGATCTGAGGCTTTTTGTGCATATAGATGCATGTTTACGAGAAGCCTTTCCTAAAAAAGACTCTCCTTTTGGTGGCAAGTCGATGATTCTTGTGGTTGACCTAGTGAAGCTACCTTCTATCAAGGATAAACCTTTGTATGCAAGGAAAACAATAGGGAAGGTGTTGTGGAAAAGCTTCAATATTTTTGTCACTCTAGGTAAAATCTTCAGGCAAGAGGAAGACGATCTTAGACAAGTGTATTTTCAAACTATTTTAATGAATATCAGAAATGCAGAGCCTACTTTGCTTGATTTGGATCTTCTCATGTCACATGTTTCTAGTTTCCTGTGTCTAGAGGAAAAGAGTTTGTTTGATTCTTTGGTTCACTTATTTACAACAAATAATTTGGTGAATCTGCACATTTAGAATATGCTTAAAACATTGAATTTCCCAATTGTGAGGTGTGTTGCAGAGTGGAAAAGAAGAACAAAAATAGTTGATAATGACGATGATGTTTTGGAGCATGAGGTGTTGCTATGTCGTGGAGAGCATGCCATGTTGACATGTAATTTGTGGGTTGAAGCTGGGCTGGTAAATGGTACACTTGGATATGTTGATGATATTTACTACATGCCCAGTTCGAAGCCGCATGAACTTCTAGTGCTTGAGACTATTTTTGAGAAGTACACAGGTGTTCCATTTGATATAAATTGTCCAATAATTGTGCCAATAAAACCGATTGTTAGAGGGAATTTGAAACATATGCCTTTAAGAATGGCATGGGCGTTTAATATACTCAAATCACATAGATGACTTTACAACAAGCCACTGCTGATATAGGGGACAAAGAGAGGCATGGTTTGACATTTACAACTATATCAAGAGTGAATTCATTAGATGGTTTGTGGGTTTCACCACCTTTATTTTCAATGTTTTACTAAAATGCAAAACAATGCATATGTCACACTTAGAAAGAAAGAGGAGTAGTCGTTAAAGAGATTATCATTGTAACAAATTTATTTCGTTTAATTAAAATATTGTATAAAAATTATTGTTGCATGTTCTTTTAGGAAAATCATTGCTTGTAAATAAGTTTTTTTGAGAAGCAGATGAATTAGGCACATTTTCGTTTCAACGTCATCGTTCAGAGTAAAAAATAAATGTAGTTAGACAATACATATTTGTTTTGTTTGATTAGAATGTTCTAAAAAAGTATTGTTCCATGTATCACAAGATAATATACAAATTGTCATTATATACAGGGAGAGATAGACATGAATAAGGTTAACAAACAAGTAGGAAATACATGGACCAAGAAAATAAATTTAAGGCAGGGAATGTGTGTGATAGCTAAGTAGGCATTCAACTCATAGTTTTGATTTTCAAAAAAATTCCACTGCAACAATTGATTGGGAAATGAAAATGAAAATGTTGTTCGAAAGATATGTTTGTATGTGATGAGAGGAAAAAGTTACTTTGAAAAGAAGCTATGATTAGACATAAATGATAAAGTGCAATGTAGTTTGAAAAAGAGGGTTGACTATGAAATACATATGCAATCACAAAATAAAAAACAAATTTTTTTGATAGAAAGAAACACGCAACAAGGTAAGTTGACAAGTGCAGAACATAATATTGTTTTATCCAGGCACAAATATACATTAATAAAGTTAAATATTTAGTAGAAAAAATTCTTGTAAAGAGATAAAAGTCATGAGAGAAAATGAATGTGGTGGGTTAGTCTGGAGTGAAGTAAGAGTTTGGTTATACAAAAAGGTGCAACTTCAATAAATTCATGTTGAAATACTAACCTTCTTTCCAGAATATTTTTGCATGTATTGTCATGAAAATAAATTACATGAAAGGAAAATATCATGTGAACATGAGCACTTTAGTGCACTGTAATTAGAATACTCCGGTTAAGTGCAAAAAGAGGTACACAAGCATAATCCCGGAATCAGTTTGCTTTGGGAGAGGAGAAAAATTAGATTGCCATATCCTAAGGATTCTTTAAGAGAATGTGGAAATATTGTGCCATACATAGACATGAATATAGTTAAGCATTGAGCACGATACACATCCATTTAAAAATGAAAGAGATTGTAGGAATGAATCCCAATGGTTAATACACATTCAACTTGCAATTTTGTTTTTGAAAAAAAATCACTTTAGAAATTGGTTACAAATCACTTTCAAGAAGAAAACAGGGTGTATCACATGCGAAAGAAAACTATTGAGCACATTATGTCGATATTGAGCTAGAGATAAACATCAGTAAACTTGAAAAGTGAAGAACAAGAACATCCATTAAAAAATGAAAGTGATAAGAGGAACAAGATGCATTCAATTCATTGTGTTCGTCTTCAAAAAGATTTCACTTCAAAAAATACCTTGGAAAATAAGATTATTGGAAATCATCAACACATTGACTAAAAGGAAACTTTGTTCAATAGTCTAGAATCAGAAAATATGTAAGATTTGTATGCAAGAAAGCAAAAATCCAACTATGAAATTTTAATCCTTTTTGAAATGATTTTGCGTAGGTGAATCTGGCAGGACATTCAAGCTTCCTCCACCTCATCTAAGTATTCTTTGTCGATGCTGACAAAATGTGGTGCGTTTTGCTTGATGTAGTTAGCCCAATCTGAGAACAACTAAGAAATTCTTGAGAAGTGGATAGGATGAAAATGAGTAATATTCAATTCGCACATAGATATCAAATTTTGCACCACTCTTTTTTTGTTGTACTTGATTCTAAATTTGGAAATGAGTTTGATCTACTTGAAGGGAAACTGGAGAAATCTCTAAAAGTTTTGTTGATTCCAGGTTTCGAGGGTGCTTATGAATCTCTAGGCATCTGTGGTGTTGTGTTTGAGATTGTGTCACATTCAGACAACTTTTGCATATTCTAATGGTTTGGATACTGAGAGATAGAATTCCTCTATAAAATCTGTCCCCATCTCCAATACTGACAAACATTGTTCAATGGCCCTTTTGATGTATTCTTTTATCTCTTTTACCTCAAAAGATCATTGAATCAAAGAGGTAAACTTTAGTGTTTTATTTGTTTTGGAGACTTTTTAGATGTTGTTAGGCTGGAACTCTATTTCCCATTCAAGAATTGATGTAAATTTTTGTTTTATGTACTTGTATCCTTCCACCAAAGATTCCCTTATGTCCTCAAAGATCCATATTCCGTTGAAAAAATGTGTAAATATTGTCCATTTCTTTATAAAACTCACCCTTCTCTTTCCTCAATATTTCGCTCGTCTAATTGCTTGCATCTTAGAAACCTCCAAGTTATTCTGCACTTCATGACTTTGAATTGATTGAAACTTAAGAATTTCAATTTCTTCTTTCATTGTTATCTTCATGGTTCGAAAGTTGTTGTCACATTATTCCTCCATTATTCGGATTTGCCGTGCATGTGAATTTTTGATTACCTACATGTCTGTGGAGTGTTTCAGTTTCAATTCGTTCAACTGATTTTGGTGTTCATTTTGCAAGTTCTCTCTTTCAATGGCGAACCCACCTACAAACCTCATGGAACACTTCTTCCAACTTTCTTCACTAAAATATTTGAATTTCTCAATTTCACTTTCTAAATGTTTTATCTTCTGCAAACTATTCTTGTGGGCAGTGGAAAGTTCAACAATACGGTGTTGCTTGTAATTGACAAAGGCTCCTAGAGCCTTGGATGATTCTTCAAAATTTTCCTCAACATTTCTTGTTGCTTGCAAACTGAATTCTGAAATGGTTTTGAAACTGTCAAACTTTATTTTCTTCATTTTTGTCTAGCAATTGACTTGGTTTGAGCATTGAAGTAATACCCAGTCAGAGATGGAATTATTTCAGGAACAATTTGTACTTCAATTATAGGTTTCAATAAAAAAGATTCAAGAGGTATTTTCATAGAAATTGGAGTCATGGTTGTGTCATCACAAATATGTGGAATATATATCTAGGTACTTTATTCTTGCTGCTGAGGAAACTCTTTTTCTTTGCTAGAGAAAGTGGTCAATGTTGACACAAGGGTCCTCCATATATTCAAGTTTCTGATTAATTTTCTTTGACTATGTATCTACCTTGGTGGTGTCACCTGGGCTGTAAATAATAATGGCATTGTCACCAGAGGAACTTTGTTTTCTTGTTGGTTGTTATTTCTCTGGCCTCTCTTGTTTATGACCTGTGACTTCTGTGTTCCTTTTAGCCGACTGGTCTATCTCAATGTCCAAATGTTCTTATTTAGGAGTGCCTGATTTTGTTGTGCTTGTCTTTGGAGCTGTAAAAGAAACATTAGGAACATTTTCAAGTTTGTATTCTTCTATTTTTGCAAAGGAGGAAACATGCTTTGAAATAATGTCATTGAAATTGTATTCAAAATCTCAAGGGATTTCATCTCTTCAATTGCAGTGTTTGTATGAAGACTCTTCTAGTTAAGGAAGTCCTCATAAATATTTTCTCTAAACTGTTTCAGTTTACTTCTATCCTCTTTACTCAACAACTACCCGCTTTGAAAAGCTTGGTCAAAATTATTAATATTAATGAAAATTTCATCAAAGAGGGGCTTCTGGTGTGTGTAGGTTTTGATGTAGCTGACAACACTATAATGACCATTGATGATTCTACAAGGGTCATACTATTTAAGGGGCAATGAATAAAACCAAAAATGGTTGAGTTCTTTGACCTCCTTAAATGCATGTCCTCAGTCCTTGAGGAAAAATTTTCCAAAGTGAATTTGGAAGTTTGGAAAGATTTTCTTCTGAAGTTTGATCAATTTCTTAGCTTGTCCATTCAAGGAAGTTTCATTGGATACCTCTCTTAAATCTATCCTCTCTGGAATATATCTAGGAAGAAGATGAGGGCTAGCTTCACTTCCATAGACTCTGATATATGCGAATGGTTCTTCCTTGAACTTGTCTTCTATTTCTTGTAAGGCCTCTTTAAGGCCTTCACTAACCCTAAGAGGGTTTTATCCAAACAAAATATGATGGAAATGAGTCATCACATAATTACAAATGCTATAAAAGTGAAATTTGAAGTTACTTTCCCACAAAATTGGGACGTAATTCTGAATAGGGAGTCCCTGCTCAGCTAGGTAATTCCATTTCATCAGAGGAAACATCAAAAAAGCATATATAATATCAATAATGTAGCTGGCATGAAAAATAAGTGCTCATATCTTGGAGGGGATATAATGGAAAACATAAGGGAATCTGTAATATTCCGAGAAAGAATTTTGACCCAATTGAAACGCTTTAAATCACTGGGTAGGTTGCACATTAAAGCCATCCATTGCAATTTGCAATGCTTAGGGTCTTTCTCTCCATATAGATGGGACAACATTTTCACGAGGAACCTAACGAGTCTTTTGAAAATGACGATTGAATATTCTTTTGATGCCTTAAGTTTGAATCCTTCTCTATCTTCTTGTAACCAATGTTTCACAATTTTGTCATAATTTTCTTCACAATTCCTAAACACCGTGTTGTTGAAATTATCGAGAAATTGAGTGTTCAAGGAGACTTCGGGAGGACTAAGATCGTAAATTGATGAAATTACTTGCTGATTCCATGAGGATATACCATTTTTGTTGTAGTGTACTATACTGTGGGATGGACCGTGAAACCATTTTGTAATAAGGATTTCTTTTTTCGCTCTAGTAGAGACTTTGTGTAGTTTTGTACCACTAATTTTTTCAAACTGACTGTTTTTTCCTCAGTAGAAGTTTTAGAATTTAAAGAGCTTTTATTCTCAAAGAAATTATATATTTCTTCCCACTTCATCATACCTGCCATTTGTGTTTTAAAGGTGGTGTCAAATATGAGAGCTATGTTGACATTGCAGAGCTCTGGTTCAGGATTTTCTGCTCCCTTTAGGTGCTCTTTGATGTGTTGTATGGTCTGCTTTGACATCATGGATTACCTTTATTTCCCATGTTGTGCCTTGCAGATGAATAAAAAAATCAACTTTGTATGAGATATATCAAATTAACTGATGTAATTGTGTATGACAGCGTATGTTTACTAGAAATCAGAAGGGTTGCTGTGAATTTGAACTTGATAGTTTCTAATGAGGGACACATTTTAAAGAACTACTCTAAACAAGGTGTGGAGAAGAGAGTGCAAAATAGAGAGCGCAAAGCAGGAAAGTTTTTATATTTTCTTGAGATCCTTGGGATTTCGAACAATAAATTCACATGAGATGTGTTAATTAATCATTCAAGTGATGAGACATTTCAACCACTTGCCTCTGAAAATCGAGGTGAGGTTGAATGGTGGGAATTAAGGGATTTTTTTTTAAATGGTGGCTTCCTATTTCAGAGTTTGTTTTAAACAAATAAGTAGAAAAACAAGAAAGGTAATTATGGTTGGCATGCATACCAAAATATAAATATTTTATTGCAATTTGGAGCATGAGGAAGTTGGGTAGTCAGAAGCCACATGCTAACATTCAACGTGGTTGGGTTATGACGAAGGTTGGCAGTTGGGAGGTCGGGTGTGGAGAATAACAAAGTTCATATTTTTCGAGTGTGTTCTCACATGACATTGTAATTTGGATTCAGAAGGTCAGGAAGATGGAAAGTATTTTTTGTGAAATAGAAAGGCCCGACGCTCAACTTGGAAAAGGGGTAGCAAGTCATGTGGTCGAAGGTGGGGACGATATTCATATAATGTATATTCCAACATATAGCGCGAGGCTGACACACTGCTTAAACAGACTAAAAGGGAAGTTAGGAGGTTGGGAATAGAGGGAAGTACAGAGTCGGGAGTTGGGAGGTCGGGGTGGTAGATTTTTTTTTCTGTTATGTTGTGGTGTGTGACACTGCCCCAGTCAAGACAAGAGTCAAAAGGTTGAGAACGTTTGTGGTGCTTTTCGAAATACAAAGGTCCGTCCTCAGAAAGGGTTAGCCATTCAGGTGGTCAAAAGTCGAGATGTTCTTCATATGATGTATATTGTAGCAAATAATGGGAGCCCAACGTGGTGCATAGTCGGTTTAAGAGGGAGGTCAGGAAGTCGAGAAAAGAGGTAAGTCAGAAGGTTAGGATGAGAGGGAAGTGGGGAGTCGGGGGGTTTGGGCAGACGATCGTTGTTTTGTTCTGTTGCGGTATGCCAAGTGACCCTAGTTAAGATAGGAGTCAGATGTTCGGGAACATTTATGTTGTTATATGGAATAAAAAGGTCTGACCTCCGACCTTCGATCTCCAACTTACATGTATTTATTATTATATTTTAATTTAATAATAATTTTTAATTTATGTTTTTTATTATTTTTATTATGTTGCAATTTTTTCTTGGGTTTTATGTTGCAATTTTTTTTTTTTTTATTTATTTATTTTTATATTATTTATTTATTTATTTATTTATTTATTTATTTATTTATTTATTTATTTATTTTTATTTTTTATTTATTATTTTTTTTTTTTTTTTTTTTTAATTTTTTTTTTTTTTTTTTTTTTCCTCTGGAAAAATCCATAATTTTTCATTATATTTGGAAAAATTACATATTGTAGATGCTTTACGCATATGCTATTTCCACTGTGAAAAACAATGTTCCTTTTTGGAATATTTACATAGATATACCGCGCAGGGCAATCTGTTATATTTCATTGTGATGGGACTGTCAAAAAGCTGTATACATTTTGCCTTCTAGGCAATTTCTATGTCTTTTTCACAATATATGCATATATGTTTGTCAAAAAAAGAGCAATGTTTACAAAGCAAAAAGCAGAAAATCCTCCAGTATTTAAAGACGAGGTGCATTATGATAGTTCTGATCTATATATGGCTGATGAAAGTATCTGTATTCATTTTGTCCATGCACCTATGCTATTTGCCATATGCCCCTGTTCATCAGTGCGACCTCCTTGGATAATTTGTTAGCATTGAGAACACGAGATGTTGTTAAAAGCTGCTTTGAATACAAATACTTCATTTAAAATGATGCTGAGTGTGTGAATGTGACAGTCAGATATGCCATTGAACCAATTGATTGCAATTTTTGAATCCTTGAATATATTAATGCTGGTGCACTGGTAGCTCAGAGCAAAATGTAGTAAATGTCATAAGGTAATGAGCTCAGCATAATTGTTTATTCCTGTGCCCAGGCCCATTTTTCTTTATAGTGATGATGTTCATTCATATGAAGGATAAAACCACCCCCGCAAATCTATTGATTTGCAGCTCCATCGAAGAAAGCCCAAGGGGTATTTGAGTCAATGCATGGGGGTGGATGAGGATGGCGTTCTTTTGGAGGCGGAGGGTCTGGGAGTTCCTTATAAGCAGCAGAAATCCCATCCTCGATCATAGGCTAGTAGATAGGCCTGTTATCAAAGATAAGGCGGTTACGTGCTTTCCAGATATGCCAATTAACGAGGATCGGAAGGTTTATACTTTTCGATCCTTTGTGTCTCTGTGCCCAATTTTCCCATGCCTCTTTCAGGTCCGTTCCTTCCCAATTTCCAACGAACATGATAAAGTTAGAGAGAGATCGCCACAGATCTTGTATAGCTCTACATCGCAAGAAAAGGTGCTCTGTGGATTCTGATGCTCCTTTGCACAGTACACACCATGTTGGTCCATATTGTGCTCTATGCATTAGATGCTCTCCTGTAGGTACTCTGTTCCTCAGTATGCACCAGAAAAACAATTTTGATCTTGGCGATGCTGTGAGCTTCCAAATGCCGTGCCACCATGTCGAGATAATATCTAGTTTTTTGTGAATGATTAGAGAAACGTAACCGGCCTTAGGAGTGCATTTTCCACTCTCAGCTTGGCTCCATATAAGTTCATTCAGGCCTTCTCTGATTCTGATGTGAGATTCGATTAGAGCCTCTCTGAAATTCTACCATTCCTGATGCCATCTGTGTGGAAGATTCAATTGGTGCGCCGTCTTCCATGCCTGATGAAGATCCCAGTATTTCCCTGATCAACGATTTGTGCAAATACAGTTATGTCACGGGAATGTAGATACCGAACCAGGTCTTGTGATAGGGTATGCCTACCTCGCTGCCAATCCATGGGTCCATCCCTATTCGAGCCAAGGATCTGTCACTGATTCTCCAAACCATGTTTTCCCTGATCAGGGGCAATGAGTACAGTAATGCCTTCCAAACAGATGATATACCTGCTCTTTGCCAGCTAGGGAGCCTTACCCATTCCAATATATCAAGGGGCCAAATGTATTTGTGATATGATAGACGTGACCACAAGTTCTGGTTGGTTAGCAACGACCAGCTCATTTTCGTTGCCAGAGCTTTTGCAAATAATGGAAGATCCTTTAGGCCCCAGCCCCCCCACCTCTTTGGGAGTGCAATCTTTTGCCATCCAATCCAAGCAAAAATGCGTTTGTCCTGGCTTCCAGCCCAGAGGTATTTATTACAAATTTGCTGTAGACTAGCAAGAATATGTCTGGGAATCCAGGCAAGTGCCATACAGAAGACTGGGGTTGCTTCCAGTACAGATTTGATAATTACTAAACGCCCGGCTTTGGAGAGGTATCTGTGACTCCAACAGTTAAGCCTTTTTTCCAATTTGTTGACTAGCCAGACCCAATCTGCTATTCTTTGACTCGAGGGATTTAACCAGAACCCCAGGTATTTTAGTCCCCTGTCCATAGGGTGTATAATGTATGGGAAGGCCTGATGAGCATTCTGTGTTTCATTTACAGAAGTACGAGCAAAAGTGATTGTGGATTTTTGCTGATTTACAATCATGCCAGTGGCCTTCATGAACAGCTGGAGGATTCGGGAAAAAGATAGAGAGTCTCTAATGCTGCCATCCAGTAATATGAGTACATCATCCACAAATAAAAGATGTGTGAGATAACATTCATCAGTGATCTTGAGACCGCTGAGAGATCCATCTCTTTTTGCAGAGATGATTAATCGACTCAATCCCTCCATAACAATAAGGAATATTAATGGAGAGAGGGGGCATCCTTGTCGGAGCCCCCTTTCAGAGTGGAAGAAATGGGAGGCCGATCCATTGATGAGAATACTGTAAGAGGGGGTCGTGATACAAGCCATGATCCAGTTGATGAGGGGTAAAGGGAAACCCAGATGAATCAGGAGCATTTTGATGTAAAGCCAGCTGACCCGGTCAAAAGCTTTAGACAGGTCAATCTTGAGAAGGATGCATTTGAGATGTTTGGACCAAATGGAGTGAAGGGCTTCTTGAGCAGAACCGATGGCTTCATGGATCTGTCTATCTTCCAGAAACACGAAGTGCTGAGGAGCAATGTGCTTGGATAGGATGGGTCTGAGTCGGTTTGCAATAATCTTGGAGATGATCTTGTAGAGACAATTGCACAAAGAAATGGGTCGATAGTCATCGAAAGAGGTAGGGGAATCAGTCTTGGGGATGAGGGCTATGAAAGTTGATTTGATAGCATGATATAAACAACCAGATGATCTGCTTTCCTCCACCACCCTCAGCAAGTCCTGACCCAGAAGATCAAAAAAGGCTAGGTAGAATTCTATAGTCCAGCCATCCGGACCAGGGCTTTTGTCTTTCTTAAACCATTTTAAAGTGCTCTCCAATTCCCCCATGGTGACAGGAGCCATAAGTTCTTTAGTCTCTTCCTCATTTACATATCTGGGGAATTGATTTGCCACATTGATGATCTCTGCCAGGTTTGTTCCTGGTGGGGATCTGTAAATGCTCCTGAAATGAGTTGTGCCGAGCTGGGAGAGCTTATTGAAAGAGTCTGCAAGGCCCCCCTCTGGGAGAGGGAGATTCCAAAGAGTGTTTGAGATTTTTCTTCCTTTTGCATAATTTTGAAAGAACTTTGAGTTTTCATCACCATCTTCAAGCCATATTTCTCTGCTTCTCAACCTATGAGATTCCTCCCTTAATCTTAGGATGTTTTCTTTTTGGTTTTCCAGTTCAATCAAACGTGATTTTTCCTCACCCGAGGTAAATCCCAAATTTCGATCATCTTGAAGGGAGCATAACTCAGCTTCAATGTGGGTAAGCTATGCGGATTCCTTTCTGTTCTTTTCCTTTGCGCAATTGATAGCTAGATGCTTCAGCATGGCGAGTTTTTTGCAGAAACCTTTTGCCAGAGATGCCTCTCTATCTATGGGGTGTGCCTTCCAAAAATCATTGACCAAATTTATGAAGCCCTGGTCTTGTAACCATGTGTGATTGAACTTGAAAGGGGCTTTTGGTTTTTGGTGTGGCCCAAGAATTTCCAGGTAGATGGGGGAGTGATCAGATATACCCCCCGAACCAACCCATTGCTTATAGTGATGAAGATGCTGTAGCAGAGGACCCTTCAGCAAGAACCTGTCAAGTCTGCGTGCTAGTGCGGCTGTGCCCACCCTTCTGTTCCTCCATGTGGGTAGGGGATTCTGCATGAGGACATCAATGAAGTTTGTCTACTTTAGAATGTTTTTCATGAACTCAGTAGTGGCATCCACCTGTGCCGAAGATCCCCAGGATTCACTGAACCCCAATGAAAAATTTAGATCCCCACCCAGAATGGTGTGATCTTGGGCCAATAATGAAAGGTTTAGAAGATGCCTCCAAAATGTCTCCCTATGGTGACAGGGGCCATATATATTCAAAATTCTAAGTGATTTACTGAGCTCCTAAGAAAAAGAATCGATTCCCATGAACCTGAAACCTCCCCAAGATGCATCTATTCTGATAGTCCTAGGGTTGTAACCAATGGCTAGGCCCCCTGATAGCCCGATAGCATCAATCGCCAAGAACTTCCATCGCAGGGCCAGAAATTGTAAAGAAAGAGAAACATTCTCGGCCAGACCTAAAGTCTCTTGAAGCAGGATAATGTCAGGTTGTTCTACCTCAAAGAGTCTCTAGAGAGGTAGTTTTTTAGGGGCACTAGCCAAACCCCTGCAATTAAATGATAAGCATTTCATGGAGGAACACTTATCGGGGTTGATATTGCTCTAAGGACCCCTTCAAGAGAGGATTGTCGACCAGATGCGACCTCTGCCCCAGCCCGCTTGATTTCTTTTGAAAGTTCAGTTTTCCTGCCTCTGGTGATCATAGGTCCCGGGCCCAGATAAACAATACCCAACCCAACCTGGCTTCTTGATAAGTCCGCTTTGTGAGTACGGGGACGAAGTGCATAAGGGTGAGAGGAGGACTTTCGGGAGGATGATTGCGAGGAGGATGAGGTAGAGAGAGGAAAAGATGGATGAACAGTGGATACAATCGGTGGGGGGGGGGGGGGGGGAGACGACATGATGCAATGTGCAGTTGTAAAAAGTGCATTTGATACAACCAATTTCAAGGATTTATCAAGAAAAATGGGAGAAAGGGTTAGAGAGGTACCCAAGGCCTGTGCGGCTTTTGCTGCTGCCCGAGCTCTGGTCATTGGAGGAGAGGACGAACCCAGTCCTTTCATCCCTGATTTTTTCGGAGTTGCTTGTGGAGTGGCCTGAGCAGCAGGTGAGGACCCCTGAGGTTGGCGTGATATAACAGGGGAGACTCCTCTACATGGGATGGGAGTAACCTTGGGAGAATCCTTTGGTTTTTTGTTGAGCGAACATTACTTGAACAAGTGTCCCACCTGATGGCACCGATTGCAACGAAACGGGACACCTTCATAATCAAGAATCTGAGTTCTGCTATATTTTCCCCACTGTAGAGTGATCTTTTCTTCCAGTCCATCTCGAGTATCCAGATGAACTAGCACATGAGCCAGGGTACGCTTCTTTGACTCTACAAACGTGCGATCATGGTCCAAGTATGTGCCCAGTGCGTTTCCAATCCTGATGAGTACATCCTCACTCCAGTATTGAAGTGGTAACCCCGAAAATCGAACCCATAGGGGTCTTACTCCAATCTGTTCGCGCTCTGGGTCAAATAGGGGACTCCACCTCTTGAGCAGAACCGGTGCCATTTCGATATGCCAGTAATTTTCTAGTACCAGATCCATGTATACTTATTTTGCGAAATGGAGAGAGAACCATCCACGGGGGAGGACATGAACATCAGGAAATTCTTTGAGCAGGGCACCCCAGATCTCCTTAACACATTGCGTCAACCTATTTGTGGAGTATGCACGTCCTCGCACATGTCCGACCAATATAGTTCGTGCCATGACCACTGCTTCTCCTATAGTTGGTGTCTCTCCAAACCTGATGGTAATATCTTTTGCTTTCGCCTTGATACACCTGGATTTTCTCTTCTTGGTGTGAGGAGCCGGAGGGTGATCAACAAAAGGGTTTTGGACCCCCTCAGGAGAGGTGGATTTTGCAGATTTCACTTTTACTGCCGGGGTTTCGAAACAACTGGATGGCTGAATCCCAGACACAGGGAGGGCTTCTGTTCCTATCGTTGGGGCATCCACCGGGGGGGCCGAGAGTACAGTGGAGAGGGGTGGGTGGGGATCGAAGGATAGCAGATGAGGAGTGTAGGTAGATAGGATGTGCAGAGTACCCAGAGATAGGGGAGGAGCTTCCAGACTCGGCGAGTCGACAGGAAACGGCTCTATGAAGGATGGGGCAGATATATAACCGGGCAGAGTGACCACGGGCGAGGTGTCCTGCGGGATGGGATTCGTATCCAGTGGTGGTTCCGAAACCGACACAGAGAAGTTAGGGTTTTCGAAAATAACTTGGTCCGCAAATGGATCTGCGGAATAGTCCACTAGGTCAGTCTCCATGTGACCCTCCATCTTGGCCAACGGATATGTAGCGGACAGTGACGGGCGTGGACGGCGAGGTTAACAATGTAGGCGTGGAAACGAGCAGTGTAAACCGAGGTGCCTGAATCCGCAACGGCGTGTGGTGATTACAGAAAACCCTAACCGTGCTACCCTAAACCGGCGCACTCCATCTTCCTCCTCGTTGGTAAGTAAGTCTGGCCGTTGTCCCAATTTTTTTTCTTTAATTCCAGAGGGTTTACTTTTTATTTTGGATATATAT
>APFE030095197.1:33866-48796 GCA_000404065.3 Pinus taeda
TAATATTTTGTATTAACACCTTGACAAATTTCAGCCACATTTACCAATATGGTTGTGGATGTGATTGATTGATATACGCGTATCGGCGTATACCGACTACATTTATTGAATAAATGTGGTTGTGCTAATGATAGTTTTTAATCAATATTTTCATTAGCTTATTTTTTCATCCTTCTATTTATTTTTATTTTATATCACGTAATATGTTTCATTTCTCATTTTTATATGGGTATTTATTATAGTATTTTTTTCAGAGCATTGACGATTGCTGTTCTTTGATGATTTTATTTTCTGTTCATCTTATTTCATACCTTTGAACTTGTTGTTTAAGTAGTAGATTTTGGATCACTTGTTTAGATATGTCTGGTGTTAATGGTCATGTACAACCTTGTCTTGTAGATTTGCATTTACTGCATAGATTGCTCATTAGCATCATCACTTTCAGTGAATACCTTGTATTTTGCCAACATTATATCATTAATTGCCATCATCAATGCCCACCTAGTTTATTGTTGTGTGAGGGTAGTGGGAAATGCTTCCTCAAGTGGGTTGAGGTCAACTATTGTTTAGAGTGACTCTTGTACAAAGCATTGATTCCTATTTTGACTATGTTGTTGTAGTGGACAATACCCATACATTCTTGAGGCCAACTTTGTAGAAATTAATGTGTAGATTCAAAACTGCTCATGAAATTTACTAAATCACAAGACTTGAAGCTACTCCATTGATATGCGGAAGTTAATTCAGAATCTAGAGCATAATCATAGACATGCAAAATGAAACATCACACATGCACAAAGATTTATCTAGGGGAAGGAAACAACTCAAAACCCCATACTACCTATATTGCATCAATAAGAGAATAGAGATGAAACACATTTTATTGTGCAAGCTTGAGCATACCTTGCAAGTGTATAGTCTATCCCTTTGGCCAACACTGACCATCTCTAGCCAACAGTTAACCAATTTTCAAGCCCTCCAAGCTCCTAATTCCTTGCATTGTTCCTTGAGGAATTAGGCCCCTATTAATTAGGAAATTCCCTCATCTGGAATGCACAATTCCTTTAGGTCCTTCCTCTGACTACATGCACCACTTGTATACTTCCAAATAGTCTACGACTAATAGTACACTACCTTGAAATATCCATCTCAACTAGGTAACTTGAATTCTCTGCATGCATTAGCTAATTTACACTAATTGATTAGTTATATGGATGATCACTGAGTGTGGTTGAAGTTCCACTTCCGCAACTTGACCTTCCAATAGTTCCTCCAACAGTTAGAACTAGTTTAACTGATCATAAATCAATTGAACTGAATAGAATTTCTACAACTGAAATAACTCAACCTATGATCCTAAAATTTAGGAACCCACTACACACAACTAAACTTCATGCCCCTAACATGAATTAACTGAGTAAACTCCTATTTTTTAGGAATAAACTCAAATTGAATTTCAACTCATTAACTCGAATTGAGTGTTCTTAACTAAGTGACAAGAGCCATGTCACCTCGATTAACTCCTCCAAGTTGTCTGTTGATGTGGAATTTTGAATTTCCTCAAATTGATTAAGGCAAAAATCAAAATTGAGACTTTCTTGCTGCATTTTCAACAAACTTTTGTACAAAGCATTGATTCCTATTTTGACTATGGGTTGTACTAGACAACACCTATACACTTTTTTTAGATGGATTGATATCCAAGGGGATAATCATTCTATGTTATTTTTTCTTGTTTGATTAGACCTTTGTTCTAAGATTCAATTCAAAGGATCAAATTTTTATTTTTATTTTTATTCTTCTCTAAGTTGTTGTGCTCTTATGAGTTCTAATGTGTAACTTTGATGGTGTTGTTAGCTTAAGGTTATTTTTCCTTCAAAGTTTTCTTCTATTTCACATTAAGGAGATTTTAGTGTTTTCAAACCTTAGTGCTCTTTTGATGGTTGAATAAAAACATTATTTATTATTATTACTTGTTAAATACAAATTGAAAATATTTTTTTTTAAGAAAAGAAAAGCAAAAAATATGATGTTGGGGGCATGAACGGTAGTAGGAAGGGTGCAAACAACATGCTAAATGTGGGTTGTTAGGGAGAGGTAGACAATTCTTGGAATCTTACTTCCATCCTCAAAACATTCTCCTCATCCCCACTATATGCTTCCCTCCTATTGTCCCCCCCATTAATCACCTATAACAATGGGTTTAGGGGACTCTTAATGGAAAGGAATGAGAGGTGGTTACAATGCTTTAAAATTGTTGTTATAAGCAACACTATGAGGGGAGGGATCAGTTGGGGGAGGGTACCCTCTCTCGCCCCCATTGATCCCCTATAGCACTGGGTTTAGAAGACCCTCCACTTTAGTGCTTGCCTAACTTGTTACAATGTGTGTGTGATATTAGTGAGAGGAAAGAATGACAAATAGGAGAATATTAGTGGGAAGGGAGAATGATAAGTAAAAAAGATGCTTGCCTAACTTGTTACTATTGGTGGGCGATATTAGTGAGAGGAGAGAATGACAAATAAGAGAATATTAATGGGAAGGGAGAATGCTAAATAAGAAAGATGCATATGGGAAAAGAGGTATCTTTATTATTTTTGTTTTACAATTATTATATATATCTATATATATATATATTATAAAATTGTTTATTATTATATCTTATAAATTCTTTTTATTATTTTTTCTTTAAAAATGTTAAAAAAAAAATTAAAATGTTAGTTTATATATATTTTCTCTTTACTTAATATTCTTGTTGTTGTTTTTTAAATGAACATTTTTTGGTTCATGATTTCAAAAAATGTTACACTTTAAATCTGAATATAAAAAAATGTGCCTCCCTTTGAATGTTATATTATAGGAAAAATGTACTACCTGTAATGCCCAATGCCATATTTTTTCAATCTAGAAAAAAAAAGTGATTGTGGAATTTTTTTTTTAATATATTTAACTAAAATTATAGAAAATTTAAATGAAAGCTCTTATTATATTATAAAACTGGAAATTTCATTTTCTATTACAAACTGTAATTTTATTTTTAAATAACAAGGAATTTTAAAATTAATTATTGTAACCAAATTCTAATTTTCTTTTCAAACTATCAAAAATAAAAGATTGATTTTAGCATAGAATATAAATAATTAAATTATATCGTCAAAAATCAGAAAAAAGAAAATATTAAGCCTTATTATATTATATATATAGTTTTTAATGATGTAATTATCGTTTACTACCTTTCTTTGCACAATCTTCCAAATTAAGTGACGACCATTGACGAAATATAATTGAGGGCATGATTAATCATTTTTTGACCACAAAATAAATATTACGAAAAAGTGAGAACAATATTTGGTTTAATACTTGCATTCAGTTGTATGGTTAGAATTTTAACAATACAATGTGATCCTAATCCATTGATCCACCTGGTAGAAGATGGAGAAATTAAGATACTTACTAATTAATGAGAAGCTATTGTTTGGGAGGTTATATTTTTCAGTTATTTTTATTTTTATTTAAAAAACTGGTAAATTTTTTGAAAGTTAAATTTACATTATTTTGTAATTTATGGTTTTAAAATTTATTTCATGTCAAAAATTTTAAAATTGAAAAGTAGCATTATTATAAGAGATTTTTTTTGGCGTTAAAATTACAATTTTTTTGACATCATTGTTTCAATTGAGAAGAGGTTTTGCTAGTGACACTCTTTTTTTAGGCTTTAAATTGTAACATTTTTGGAACTATGACATGGATAATTAGTGTTGCGGTTCACAACATTATGGGGTTTTAAGGCTATGGTTGCAAAAGGTTGTAATTTTAATCATGGTTGTCAAGTAGCACTATTTTTTGATTTGAGGGTTGATTTTAATGTTTTTGCCTAAAAAAGGTTTTTTGGGGCTAGGGTTTTCACTTTGAGGTCATAATTATTGGTTTTTAAATTTCAGTGGTTGGAATTTGTAGTTTGGAAGCTTGGAATTACCAAAGTCGTCATGTTTGATGTTTATGTATTCAATAGTAATCATGCATAAAATAGATTAATGACTATTCATTTAGAAAAAGACTTGGGGTAAGTGTGAGAGAGGTTATTTTATAACCTTAAGGGACAATATTTTATATGTATTAATGGAGTTTTGTTTTATTTTCCAATAATGTGGTTGAAGCTTATGCTTGCAAAGGTTAAATCTCGCTAAAACTCTCAATACATCAATACTTGTAAGGGAATTCCAAACTAATCCAATTTTTTATTTGTGTTCACTTGATTTTTAGTTGGCATTAGTTCTCAAAAGGATTAGGCATGATAAATAACCTTTTAGAAAGGTGCATTGTTATCATGCTTTGCACGAGAATAATTTAACGATAGGTCACTAAACAAATCTAGCCATTAGGAAAAAATGAGGTTTATATTTGTTAATGGTAAGGATTACACAAAATTGATCCCCTAATTATGCAATGAAAGGTCCTCAAATCTCTTCATTCTTATAACCTATGGAGAGATGCATGATACTTTCCTCCCATGATGCAAGGCCCATGGATCTTTCACCAATAAGAGCCCTTGCTCAACTAGGTGTGGCAATTAAGGTATAGCGTTATTTGGCTCTAGTGTATGACCAATAAACATTATTAGAAACAAATGAAAACAAGAAGCAAAAATACGAGGCAAGGCGGTGGGAGCTAGATTATTCTTCTTTGATACATAAATAGATATGTATTTTAAAGCTTATAAGATATTAGGTCACTTTGTCATATATTACTAGATATTCATAATAAATTTGCACTAGAAGATGCCCCACTTGGTAGCCTTAAGCATATTCAAGATCTATTTTTGATAAACAAATTACATGCCAAAATCCATTTTTAATGAATTCCCTAATTTAAATTTGGAAAAAAAAATGATTAAATTCATTTTGAACACGTCCAAAAATTTATTTGTGAGAATATTCTTTTCCTTTACAATATTTACAAAATCAATTAATTTATCCACTTTCATTTTCCCCTCTAAAAAATAAAATATGTTATAATGTAATCTTTCATTGACATTCATGTAATATCTTCTTACATAACGTGGATGCAAGTGTCAACAATGGTAATTAAGGTGACAAGACGGACCGCCAACAGGATGGAGAGCCATCTGGCTAATTGCATCGTCCTGAGAGCTTATCTTAGACGGATTAATAACACATTGCAAATGATAATTAATGACCCTAAAAGCTGTGACGAGCTTACCTTCCTCAACACCATGGCCTCTGCAGATCGTTTTGTTAATCCTCCCCTTCTCCATGGCGTATGTTCTCCGCAAGCCGCTGAACCGTATATTAGAACTGCAATAGGCAGTGACTGCCTGATTATTCCTTTCTTGGATCTTGGTAATGGTTTCAATTTTTCGCATTCCAGTCACTGTCTTCTAGACCGAGGCCCGACCACTCTTGCTCACACTCAGCGTCGCCTTTCCTCTAATTCCTCTGCTGTCAATATATCTTACAATTCTGCCATGGCTTGCCTCAGGCACCGTATGCGCAGTAGACGTGGAGGGGAAATCGTGGAGGATATACCCGCTCGCAAGCTTCGACTAGCTCCGCTTCTGATTCCCCAGACTCAACCATTGAGATGCCCAACCCGCTCATTTACCCCACTCATCAATATCCGAATACCAGAAGTGGTAGAGGTAGGAGGGACAATGCTGTTTTCTCTGCGGATTTCCCACTTCCTCCTTTTCCCGCCCCTCACAACACTCAAATTCGCTTCCGTAGTTCCTTAAATAGGCCTACAATCACTGTAACTATCACAATTTCCTTCGAGGAAGAGTCTGCAACGTGAGCTCCTCTGTTAAGTCACGGGAACAAGCAGAGCAGGGAAATGCCTGGTAGTCATGGGATCAGCATCCTGGGAAACAAGCAACAAAGTGAAAGCAAAAAGGCTCTGCATGGCAAGGCTAATGCTAGTGACACTTCAGGTGAGGAGGACAAGCATAACGACATGAAAGCATCAGGCAGCAGGAAAACTGACACTTGTGAGTGACAGATGGATGCAGAAGGCACCGAGGAAGCTCCACTTGCTCAGGGGCGAGGCGTATCTAAAGAGGATGATGACTGGTATCAATTTTCCTGTCGGATTGAGGAGGAGCCAGCTCCGGAGGAGCCACCAGCCTAACACGTGGCCTCATGCAAAGGTGTCTGGCTTCCAGGTGGATATGTCTCACTGGTTTGTGGTTTCGTGGTTTTGTGGTTTCACTGGTTTGTGGTTTTGTGGTTTTGATTCTCCGCCATGTGTTTTGGATCCTATGGTCGAGTCTCCACCAGGTGGACATGTCTCATTGTCTCTTGGTTATGTCCCCGTCTTTTGGTTCTAGATTTGAATTCTCTTTTTGTTTTTAAGGAAAACCAAGGTCTACTCGACTATAGTTTTTTCTGGTTCAACGGCTGGTTTCCCCCATAAAAGGGGTAGTCTTTAAAGGCTTCTTGGACTAGTTTTCCCTATGTTGGGGAAATCCAAAACAAACAGTTTCAATTTTTGATGATGATAGATGTTCAACAACTCTAAGGTCAGGCCTCTCTGTAACGTTTTTTGTACCATATCAATAGATCAATATTACTTAGAAAAAAAAATATCTTCTTACATACATGTATATATTTATTTGTGAATCTTATAAAAATAGAACACTAATGTTGGACACCTAATCCTCTAAGGGTTGGTGTGGAAGCTGAACAACCAAAAGGAGTCCAAGGGACCACTTGGAATATGAAACCAAGGGTCACTCCTATGTATTATAATATGTATCATTGTGAATAATAAATACAATCTCATGTTTATCCTTCCTATTTTGTCTCTGCCATGTGTGTGTTTAACATGGTATCAGAGCTATAAGCGATCTCCTGCCCTGCTCATATTTGAGCCATTTGTTTTGTGGCCTCTCTATGCATATTTGGAAGAGCTTTTATGAGCGAGTGGGCATAGTCTCGAACTGCATTTTATGATTTCTGGTTACAGATTTCTTTAGATGTGTTGAATGGTACATTGAATTCCATGGGCGGTGGCTTTGACATGACTGTGCGTCGTTGTTGGATGGCCTAGTGAGTTTTAGCATTGTTGTATGTGTTATGGTATGTAAATTATTAAGTTCTATTGAAAGGTCATGTATTGCTCTCCTTATATATAATTCTGGAGTATTATGTGTATGACCATATGTACGTTGCAATTTTTGAGGCTGTGGTTTCAGTACTCTAACAAATAGTTGTTGCTTTCCATATATGTGAATTATTATGAATTATGTATAGTCTGATCGCTTTCATATTGCATATGGATGTTGGGAATCTATTGGAAAGTGCATTGAAATTCCTTAAAACACTTTTAATGTGTTCATGTGATAAGCCGCATTGAAGCTTTTAAAAACCTTTGCATTGATAGGTACCACCAATATCCATGAACACGTCTCTGTCATGAAGATAAAGAGCACACTCGCTCTGGAGACGAGTGCATTCATCACACAACTTTCTATACCGCTCTGTGCCTTTCTCATTGTCACACACTTATTTTCTCACTGCTTGTGCATTCAAATTAGCCTCCGCCTTGGCGCGGTCTAGTTTCTGTTGTGTTTTCTAGAGACGTTGATTTAGATACACCAGTTTCTCATGAATCTCTCTCTATCCTTCCTCTGCTTGAGCTAGTCTCTCTTCCAATGCTTACCCACACAAAGGAAGACCTATTGCGTAACCCATGCACTCTTTAATGTATTCATCTAATTCCACTTCCGAAGAAAAACCCATAATTTCACTATTCTACTCTTGACGAACCATACATTTCAAGGAAAGAAAATATATTCCTTGTTCAAGCCAAATATAGCCCACAATTTGCCCAGCTGAATAGAGCAGTTGAGGATTTTATTGGAAAAATCTATTTACCAGAATAATTTTGGATTTGTGGAGAATTAATGGGGAATGTGGGGTGCCAGAGTTTTGTGAACTACATGCAGATCCTGCTCTTGCAAGACCAGTTGATCCCATTGATCTTTTCACAAAAACGGCTATGTCCAAGTCCAGTGATGCTTGAAGACGAAATTCCGAAATCCTATTGGAAAGAAGGGGCTATCACTCAACGGATCCTTCTGGTGGCCTGTGCTCATCATAGAAGATATAAGGCTCTGGCAGATAACTCACCTCGCTTGTCCTCTAAGAACCACCCAAATTATTTAGCAGAGACTGACTTTGCAATTCTAGACGAGCACAAGCTCCATTGCATATTATGTGAGACTGTTGCTTGGCATCAACAAAAATCTGCATAGATGGTTTTCTAACAACCTTTGTCTCTCTTGCAATAGATTCTAGAAGCCAAAGAATGGAGAGCATCTGGATGCGATGCAATTGTAGCCTCTTCCATAAAGGCCACACCTGAAACCCTATTCCTGAGGCAATAGAAGTGAATAATGCCAAGTGTGTAACAGGCCTCCCGATTGCCTGCATCTGCGCATCTTTACAAAAATCTATGAACATGATCTGACCATTTTGAAGCTTTTACTGAAAGAGCCATCATGGAAGCATGGGAAAGCACTTGAGGAAGCATTACAGTTGCACAAAACCTTCTGCACGTAAGCATCGTGCTGACAAGATCAACAGGGGAGTTTTCTGAAGAGCTGAGAGCTATTATCCTCTTGGTCGACTGTTGTGCATACAATTGTCTAGGATCATTAAGGAAGACTATGCGTTGATTAAACACTTGTTAGAACGGTGGTTAGGGCATTGTATCTACAATTAGAACATTGTTCTGTTAGTTACAAATCTATTTCCATGCGTAATTTATGGTATAAGCATTGAACCGTGATGCTTCTATGTACGTTGAAAATTGAATTAGGTTAAATCTAGTTGAAGGCAGTGAGTAGTGGTTCGAGCCTTGAAGTCGGTGCATGTTATAAGGGGGATAAAGGAATGCCACTGAAATTGATCCAACCTGTTAGCCTCCTGCTGCAGCAGGTTATTCATCTTTCCTGATCGACATTTTTACATGCCAAATATGTCGTACTATGCATACTACAATGCTCCATATTTGCTAAAAGGCCAAGGAAGGATGCCATGAGAGTGTGCTAGCCTAAGTGCCACTGTTTTATTCCAATTTTGATGAGTTATTCCATTTTTGAAGAATATTCAGTTAAAAGGAGGTCCAAACAACTTAATCTTGGTCTCCCTAGGTTTCAATTTCCTGTTGTAGAATATAGAGAATCATTATCTGTCTAAACAGATTAATCTTGGCAGATTCTTAGATAGGTAGAGAAGCAAGGGTGCTCAACAGCCTAATCTGAGCCCCTGGATGAAATAAGTGTAGATGTAGATAGGAGGACAAAGAGAAAAAGTTGAAAAGCTGGGTTTGCTAGTTCAGGTGTACCCAAACCAAAAGAAGAAAAAATGCTAGGTAAGTAGGTTGGGTAAGTAGCTTTGATGTGATCCATTTCATGTTTTCTAAGTGTCATATCTATTCAGATCACAAGTTGGAGGCAGTTTTCCATTTAAAGGACTTCAAGCGAGGCATGTCTAACTCCCCCCTTCTTCCTCTTCCCCAAATCACTCACTAACTTCCCCTAAAGAGGTCAAGATCTGCTTGATAGCTCTCAGATTCATCATTTTTCATATCAGTCGCCTTGGTAAAGATCTGCTTTACTCAAGGAAAGTCCATACTTCCTCTACAAATCTTACTTCTCCTCGATAGCCTAAGATTTACATGCTTAGCGTTTTTTCTCATCATTGTCATGTTGACTACTAACTCTACTATGTAACTCCCTATCTATCTCCCCTTCCCCCTACCAAAACTATGTTAATAACTCCCCTATATACTTATTCCCTCCCCCTCGTTGAAATATAACCATAAATACACTTGGGAATTACTAAGTTTATCTAAAACTCAGCAAGAACCCTCATTTCCCCCCATCAAACCATCTTCTCATGGATTTCAGACTTCTTCTGATGCACAAAACCCTTCATCACCTCGTAAATCCTTCCCCTAATGCTTTTTGACTCCTTCACAAAGCATAAAATCCCCCTCCAAATGTATAAAAAATCCACCTTTGGGCATTGTTTTGCCTTTTCAAAGGAATAAACCCCTTTTTGGGCCATTAAACCCCTCTCAAAGCACATAAAATCCTCCCAAGTGCCTTTAAAATCCTTCCAAGGCATGAAGAATCCATTTTTGGGCTATCGGACCCCTTCCCATGCCTCGAAATCCCTTCAAACGTCAAATATTCTGCTTCCAATCATAAAAGCCCGCATCACTTACCTTGGGCCTTGCTCCGATTGCAAAAGGGTTCTATTAGACCCCCTCTGATGCGATATCGCAGTCGGGAGGGGAGTCGTGTATCAAAACAGCGCATAAGTGTGCCCCCGATTAGTTTGGGCTGACAACAATTTCACCGATCAGCGTATCGCTATGACAAAACAAACATACATGTGTGCTGCCGATATGGTTCATCGCCGATGGTCTGTTGCCGATCGCATATCGGTGATCGACATTTCATATGAATCCACGCCATATATATATATATATATAGGCCTTTATTATTTCGCCGTCCCTTATCCTTCCACCGCCTTCTCTGTTCTGCCATTCGTCCGATTGCCCGCGCCCTAGATCTACGGTGGGCGGGTCTGTCCCCTTCCGAACCTATCGATGGTTAGCGTCCGGGAGATGGGCGTTTTTCCCGTCGTACCCTTGCCACGTCACCCGCCGTACTGGGTCCCACTGCTGACGTCATCTGCCGAAAGAAAAGCGCGCAAAGGCGAAATTGCTGCTTAGGAAGCCCGTAATGAAAATCTGAGGCAGTTTTTGATGCGCGATTAGCGCTTAGCGCTAATCGCGCATCGCTTAGAAAAAATGGCCAAAATGGAAAGCCTCAGTCCAACACCAGTCTGCAGCAGTTATTTTTGCCCGAAAGAAGAAGAAGGGAGAAAATTGACCCGTTAAAGAGTATCAGAGGAGATGAAGCAAATTTTCATGTCAAAGAGTATCAGTGTTGTGGCAAAGTGTATCAGTCATCAGTGCCAGCGGAAGCCTTTATTTTCACAACAGATGGCATTAAAAGAGATTGCTCAAAGTGAAGAATCGGTTAAAAAGTCATTTAAGGCTCACCAAGACAGTTTAATGCAGTAAAAGCCATATGAGGGCAGCGCTGCAAGTCCCAAGGCACAGTTATTACAGAGCCGGCCAGCGCACTGCTCAAAGGACCATATTAACTCAGTTTTGATGCTTGCTGCCCTAGCACAACTGTTAGATAGATATTTTGCTGCATTTCAGTAGAAAGTACCTAAATCAGAGTTATTTCCATAGATCTTCCTTGAGATTTGTTTTGTAGATATTTTGCCTATAAATATAGCCCTGAAAAATGTAATATGGGTTGGTTTTGGTTGGTTGGTTAATGCACTCCAAGAGAGACTCGCTCTGTATCTGATATGTTTTACTTAATCAAAGATCGCTGAAAGCTTGGAGAATGGATTGTTTGATGTATTGTTAATGTCTCTGAAGAGTGAATGAGGGAAATCTTGTGCTGCTTTCTGAATCAATAAGTGTTCCTTACCTCTGTTATTTCAATTTCACATATGCTCAAGTCACAGAACAAAAGTTTGGTTTAGAATGTGCTTACCTGCACTCTATGCTCAGTTTCTGTGGCTTCTTAATGTTTTCCTCTTGATTTAGGCATAAATATGGATTCCTTATGGCTCATATTTGCTCTATTTCACATATGAATGACTGTTATCTGGGAATTCTTAGCTGCTCCTCGGTGAGGCTCATTCATCTTCCCTCTGCTAACCTGATTGAGAGATTCTTTGTTGCCTCTCATTTCTTAGCCTGCAATCCATCTTCATTTAGCTCGAGTGTTGTTTCATGAGCATCTACCTTGCCCCTTTTTCCTCTTGTGACCAAGAAAACGCACCAACAGCCTTACTCCACGACTCCATGCCCAATGTTTTGAAACTTGTCACACTATGCATAACCTCTCTACTTGAAAGTATCCTCCTTCCACCCAAACACAAACAAAACCCCTTGAACCCAATAACTAGCCTAAAATCATCATCAACAAAGCTAAAATCATTAAGAGAGAGCCCTCTCTGATTACAGGTGGGCTAGAACCTGTAATCCAAAGATTGGTTTGTGGTCACCTTGGCCGTATCCATTTCAGGGGCTTAGGGACAACCTGAGTGCTAACATAATGGTGACCCCGCTGGGGACATCCTCAGATAATCTCACAAGTCCAGTCCAACAACTCCGCTGAGGAAGAATCTGACCTTTAAGAAAGTTTTTGTTTAACCAATATTCTTAGAAAACTCCTCAACAAAACAAGCTAGGAGCTAGCTCCCAAAAAGAATTCACGTTATACAAGGTCAAATCCGGACCCAAAGCCCCCAGCTACTTTTGAAAATCAAAATTTAATCCAAAGAAACCTCAGGAAGCTAGAGCGAAGAGAGGATTTAGCTGATTCTAGTCCTGAGAAAGTTCAGCCAAGCAGTGTTCCGACCCCTATCAAAATTCTATTTCGTTCATCCCCTACTTCATCATTCAACTCTCCAAGCACCTCTCCAAGCACCTCACCCACACCTCCATTCACTGCACATGCTACCACTACAACTCCTATTATCCCATTTGTTCCATCTGTTCCGTTTATCCCTGTGAATATGGCTAATAGATATGCCCCTTTACAACTGCCTGCAAATCCCGGGGCTATGCCTCAGGATGACTAGACTAAAATAACTTATTTTGATGGCACAAGTGCCTGCACGACCCTTAAACATACAAAGAAAATGCAGGATTACTTTGAGAGCTATGAGATTGACGATGATGGTGTGAGAATGAAGATTTTTGTCCAAAGTTTGACCGGTGAAGTCAGGACTTGGTTTAGAGCACTCCCAACCAACTCTATAGTAGACCCAAAAGCCTTATACCAGTCATTTATCAATAGATGGGAGAAAAAGAAAGACCCCTTGCACATATTATCTGAATATGACACCATCTAAAGAGGCCCTCAGGAGACTGTCTTGGACTATTGTGCACGATTTAATAACGTTTATAATGCAATACCACAGAACTTAAGACCTCCACCCGATCTTGCGTTGTAAAAATTCCCTGATGGTTTTGATACCGATATGGCTTATTAGTTAAGGGAAAGATCCCCTCAAAGCATTGCAGACAGCAAAATGTTGCTGTTAGTGTGGAAGCAAACCTAATTGCTAAAAGAAACAGAGCTAGAACCGAAAGAAGAACCACCTTCAAGGAAGAACCCTCAGCCTTAGACCATAAACTAGATGCTATTATCAGTGGCATGCACAGGTTGGGAGACAGAGTGGAGAGCGTTGAGAGGAAATCATCATGGGAAGGACAATAGCCCAACACCATAAGGAACCCAAATTTCAGGAAAAGTCAGAACACAAACGCTGGTAGGTCTAGCCCCGACCGTGATATAAGACCTCCTTTCCAAGAAAACTACAAAGAAGCATCCACATCCAGTGAGCCAATAGAGGAGACTCACATGAACTTGATAGATTGGAAAAATGAGAAACATATTTTTTTGACTCAAGAAGACCAAGACTACCATGATGTAAATCAATTTTAGGCTAAGTCTGGAGCGTCTTTTGATTTTAAACAAGACTATGATTCTGCTGTGTATGAGGTGCACAAGCAATATAAACTGAGGACTAGAACAATTGATGTGCCCGAGCCCATCAAACAAAAGGAAACAAAACAACCCAAGAAGATTAAAGGCAAGGCTGTTATTACGGAACTGGCTGATGAGAGTGTCCCAAACCTGCAGGAAGTAACTACGAAAGACATAACAAACATGCAACCCTCTAATGATCAGCCTTTGCTATCTTCTCCCTCAAAAGAAGATTCAGTATTCCGCAAAACCTTCGCAAGACAGAAATACCGCCAGGTATCACTCACCATAACGCAGAAAATACACTTGAAAGGGGAAAATCTGCCACTGCCAACACAAAGACTCCATTGGAGAAACCTTTTAACTTAGAAGCAGAAATAAGTAAACTTAAGATTTCCATCCCCCTCTCTGAGCTTGCCAAACATGATGTGTATAGGCAACAAATCCAAAGATCACTTCAGATTCCAGAGACCAAAGATGATGTTAAATATTTTAGATGATACGCCTGAGCTGTTATTCGGTCCCGAGGTTAATGGAAAACCAACATATGGAGCTGTTCTGCCCTTTTATGTAAGCCTATATATACATGACAAAGTTTTGCACAATGCTATGTTTGATTCAGGGGGCTCACACAATCTTATGCCCAAAGTTGTAATGGAAAAGCTAAACCTTGACGTCACAAGACCCTACAAAGACCTTTTCTCCTTTGGCTGAAGTCAGGTCAAGTGTTTAGGCTTAATAAAAGATCTATGTGTGTCTTTAGTCCAATATCCCAACAAAACAATTCTAATGGATGTGGTGGTTGCTGACATTCCACCAAAATATGGGATGCTCTTATCAAGATCTTGGGGAGAAAAAATCCAAGGATCCCTTCAATTAGATCTCTCTTACGCCACTATTTCAGTCTTTGGGCAACCAAAGAGACTGTATAGAGAAACACTGATGAAGTATGTGGTGAGTAGTGAGGAAAAGCCCCAAAACTTTCCCATTTACTCAATCCATTCTGATATGGGTTCCTTTATTTTGTACAATGATGATGATCGTCCCCAACTGGTGATAAGCCTTTGGATTTAGAACAAGAAGCATGTGTAAGTGAGGAATCGGTTACCCATACCCAAAAAACTGGCAAAACAATCAATGCAACCAGCACACAAGAAGAACCTCCCGAAACAGAAAATTCAAAGCCGCCCACTCCGATAATTATTTCAACCCCCAATGCTAGCCAAGACCAAGAAATCCTCTGTTATTTGGAGTTTGATGGTTCAGTAAATAAGCTAGGAGCAGGGGCAGGAGTATGGATCCATAATACCCAAAA